>OZ024755.1:4158476-4163476 GCA_964016885.1 Eledone cirrhosa
AGCTCTCTCTCTTTCTCTCTCTCCTTCTCCCTCCCCCTCCTCACTCTCTATTCCCTCCTCTCTCTCTGTCTCCCCTCTCTCTCTACTTCTACTTCTCTTTCTCTACCTCACTCTATCTATAGCACTCTCACTCGCTCTCTCTTTCTCTTTCTCTCTATATTTTTCTCTCTCTCTCTCTCTCTCTCTCTCTCTCCCTCCCTCTCTCCCTCTCTCTCTATTATAACCGTCATCACTACATCAAAGACTGTTATTTAGTCATCAATGAATCCAAGAAGATTCTCCCTTCCATGTTTCCCCTTATTTTTAACACCAACTCATTCGATCGCAGTATCTCTACCTTACAAAATATTGCTTTATATCAATATATGAAGTCACAAATACCAGTAATAATATACCACGATTGATTATAATGATATGAGTTCGATACACTTCATCGATTTCAGCAGATCTAGACGTAGAGATATAGTGAAGACGGGTGGCGTTGCGGTGCACGTATCTGTAGAATGTTCAGTTAGTTGCACGTTAATTTCACAGGCTGGCTGTTCCGGGTGTGTCAGTATCGGTAGAGTGTTAGACACCATGCTTTGCAGCACAGTTATGACCCTTTACGTTCTGAGTTCAAATCCCGCCGAGGTTAACTTTGCCTTTAGTCCTTACGGGGTCGATAAAATAAAGTACCAGTAATGTACTGGTTAATTGCTGGCCTTGTGCCAAAAATAGAAACAATTATATTATATTATATTATATTATATTATATTATATTATATTATATTATAAGGGCGGTGGATTGGCAGTGTCGGTAGAGGGTCGGACGCCATGCTTTCTAGCATAGTTACGTCCCTTTACGTTCTGAGTTCAAATCCCGCCGAGGTTAACTTTGCCTTTCATCCTTACGGGGTCGTTAAATAAAGTACCAGTAATGCACTGGGTAATTGCTGGCCTTGTGCCAAAAGTAGAAACAATTATATTATATTATACTATATTATATCATATTATATTTATTATATATATATATATTATATATATATTTATTATATTATAGTATAGTATAGTATAGTATTTTATACTATATTATATTATATCATATATTATATTATCGTGTGTGTGTGTGTGTTGGTGTGTGTGTGCTTCCATAAATTATGCCACTAACACTTTAGTAAATGACAATATATAACTCGCCACCCACATATAGTAATGCTTCTGATGACGGCGAATGGGCCTTGACCAACTTATGGAAACCTAGTTACCCAAATATAGCAATTTATTTGTCTCATCCAGTGGTTCGTTTGCAACATGTCGTTGGGTGGGTTTACTATTTAGTCTGAAACATTAGGAAAAGATTGTTATAACAGCTGATTGCTAATTTCTAAGATACACTCAAATATGTCTGTACCTTACAAACATATACACACAGAAACATGTGAATATGTATGTACTCACACATTATATATATATATATATAGAATATTCGAAAATATTCTGTATGTTTATAATAAACATTTTGAAGACCTAATCGCTATAGAATAGAATACGTCACGTATTACAATTAGATTCTCGATAAAAGCAAGGGAAGTAATCTACGCGTTTCATTCTTATTAGAAATCTTCAGGACTACATATCCAGTGCTTTTATCGAGAATGACACAGCTAGAGACTTATAGAATACTTAGCTGTGTACAGGAACTGGTTTGAAAGAGCGGTTGCCGGTCCGGCAGAAATTAGAAATTGGAATAAATGCTCTGAAATAGCGATATATATGTGAATATAGACATAGAATATTCGAAAATATTCTGTATGTTTATAATAAACATTTTGAAGACCTAATCGCTATAGAATAGAATACGTCACGTATTACAATTAGATTCTCGATAAAAGCAAGGGAAGTAATCTACGCGTTTCATTCTTATTAGAAATCTTCAGGACTACATATCCAGTGCTTTTATCGAGAATGACACAGCTAGAGACTTATAGAATACTTAGCTGTGTACAGGAACTGGTTTGAAAGAGCGGTTGCCGGTCCGGCAGAAATTAGAAATTGGAATAAATGCTCTGAAATAGCGATATATATGTGAATATAGACATAGAATATTCGAAAATATTCTGTATGTTTATAATAAACATTTTGAAGACCTAATCGCTATAGAATAGAATACGTCACGTATTACAATTAGATTCTCGATAAAAGCAAGGGAAGTAATCTACGCGTTTCATTCTTATTAGAAATCTTCAGGACTACATATCCAGTGCTTTTATCGAGAATGACACAGCTAGAGACTTATAGAATACTTAGCTGTGTACAGGAACTGGTTTGAAAGAGCGGTTGCCGGTCCGGCAGAAATTAGAAATTGGAATAAATGCTCTGAAATAGCGATATATATGTGAATATAGACATAGAATATGAAACGCGTAGATTACTTCCCTTGCTTTTATCGAGAATCTAATTGTAATACGTGACGTATTCTATTCTATAGCGATTAGGTCTTCAAAATGTTTATTATAAACATACAGAATATTTTCGAATATTCTATGTCTATATTCACATATATATCGCTATTTCAGAGCATTTATTCCAATTTCTAATTTCTGCCGGACCGGCAACCGCTCTTTCAAACCAGTTCCTGTACACAGCTAAGTATTCTATAAGTCTCTAGCTGTGTCATTCTCGATAAAAGCACTGGATATGTAGTCCTGAAGATTTCTAATAAGAATGAAACGCGTAGATTACTTCCCTTGCTTTTATCGAGAATCTAATTGTAATACGTGACGTATTCTATTCTATAGCGATTAGGTCTTCAAAATGTTTATTATAAACATACAGAATATTTTCGAATATTCTATGTCTATATTCACATATATATCGCTATTTCAGAGCATTTATTCCAATTTCATATATATATATATATATATACCAAATATTAAAACAATCAAATCTTACTTTAATACATTTATTTGCTGACAATTGTTTCTTCCAGGGGGATGTCTGGAATCATCGGGGCATAGAGAATGTTTAAACTACCGGTAACTGGCTAGTACTTTGTACCACCCTCCATATTTATAATTGTATATTAAACATATATAAGTATAAATATTATTATTATTACTATATATATATATATATATATATATGATATTAACAAATGGAAACTATATTTATAAAACCATATTTATTTCATTATTTATTTCATTATTTGAAATGTGTATAATGAAATAAATATGGTTTTATAAATATAGTTTCCATTTGTTAATATCGTATTTTTACTCCAATTATTTGTTGAGTGCTTTATATCAGTTGTAAAAATATTTGCTTGTTGTATCCCAACAATTTAAATAGAACTTTTACATATATATATATATATATATATTTATATATATATATATATATACCATATAGTAATTTGTAGTTGATTTTATAGGTCACCAACCTTGGTGTGTTCCTCCTTAAGCACTCAACGTCGTAGTTCCTTAAATGGTATCCGATGTCCACAGTTCTGGAGCAGGAAGATAGCTTCAGACATGTGTTTTACAACATAATCCATTAATACTATAAGTGCAGTGTCACTACACGTTCATTTCTTCTTCTATAGATCATGGCGACCGTGACCCGGCGGTGTGTGTGTTCTTTAGTTTTATCCAGCGTGGAATCAATTTCAAACCGCTTTCGTGAATAATGTAATGTTCTAATAATCTAAATGTAGAAGTGGTATATTGCTTATGGTAACATGACTATACATCACATAGAGATGGAACCTTAATAAATCTTGTTCAACATTTTAGACTCGGAAATCTGACAGAATTTTCGTTTTAAACTAATATATATGTACAAATACAAACAAGCGCATGCACACGCACATATACATACACACATACACATATGTACACACACACATAAACATGCATTCATACATACATACGCAACATATGTACGTACGTACATATATATAAATAAATATGTATATACATGCATGTGTATGTGAATGCATGTATGTATGTATGTATGCATACATCCATGTATGTTTGTCTGTATATGAGTATATATATATAGAGAGAGAGTGAGAGAGGGGGGAGCAGAAGGAGTAGTTGTACATATTGTATCAGTAGAAAATACACAGAGAAGCACAGTTACAGAAGACATACAGTCAACTGCATCTTTAGCTCGTCAGCCACGTTACTGGCGTGCAGTTTGGTGCAGGTGATTGACTATTCCACAAAGGGGTGTAGTTGTAATGTAATTCTCAAGGAGATTCAATGCGTTACAGTGTTTAACACCCCTGACCCTTTGAATTGGATGTACCGCCTACCCAAGATTCATGACCATAGGTAAGGGTTGACAAGGATACCGAATTGAAGATAGCGAGGTTGACTTGTACACATATCTTCTTTCTTCTGATTCAGACATGTCAACTCTCCCCGTCCGATGGGAAGATCTTCTACCCACTTTGGGGTAGGTGAGAGATGTCTTCCCTTGTGAAAATAGGTATAGCTTTTATTATGTAAAATCTCCCCATTTGCCTCATTTCTCCCCGTTTTGGAACACTTTTTTTCATGGTACTCTCCGTTTGGGGTTTTAGGTTTTTAAAGGTTGACAGGTCTGTGATTGCCGAATGAAGTTGTTTCATTGCTGGAATAAAACAAATATTACAAAAATATTGCAATTTCAAAATTTCATTTCATAAAAATATAATACGTTACAAACTATAATACGTAATAAAATATAATACGTTATAAAATATAATACGTTATAAAATATAATACGTTACAAAATAAAATACGTTATAAAATATAATACGTTACAAAATATAATACGTTATAAAATATAATACGTTACAAAATAAAATACGTTATAAAATATAATACGTAATAAAATATAATACGTTATAAAATATAATACGTTACAAAATAAAATACGTTACAAAATATAATACGTTACAAAATATAATACGTTATAAAATATAATTGTTTCTACTTTAGGCACAAGGCCAGCAATTACCCAGTGCATTACTG
>OZ024755.1:4168476-4173476 GCA_964016885.1 Eledone cirrhosa
TAATATATTTAGCTCTGGACATAGCTATCCACCAGTTAATTTTATTGCTCATATTTTGTCGATTCTATTGAGTGATGAATAGCTTTTGTTTTATTTTAACATGTCTATTGAGCACTCTAATTCGATATGTGTATTTCCACATTCACTCGAATTATTTTCGCGGATATAGGGGTCATCTCCCTTGTCTAATGCCATGTGCGTTTTTCACCGCTAGTTGACTCCTTTGCCGCCAGGATAAAACTCGTTGACAACGTAAACTCCATTCCACTTATTCTAGTAGGCTTTTATATTTATATGTGAGCTGATAGAGTACTGTCTAAGGATTTACAGAAACCCATGAAGCTAGATTTAACACCTTTCTAGTGGGTCCGGGTATGATTTTACATTCATTTAAATTATTGACGTATTGTTTTATTGATATTTTTTATCTGTTTGGCCCGAATCTTCCTTTATCGATTTTAAATCGTATGGTTGATTGTAGACTTGTTCTATATGTGACGGTATTTTAACGATAGTTATAGCTCTGATTCATCTGAATTATTGAGCCCTCTGCCGCTCATATCGGATTTCGTTTTTCGTTAACTCGTGCGCCGATTTTTCGATACTCGATCTTTCTAATATATATACATATATATATTACAAAGACCAACTCTACGTATATTGATGGAAACTATTTACAGGCGTGAGTGTTTGAGAGTTGGACCAGCAGAGATTGGGAGAAACTCCTTTATATTCTAAATTAAATCCCGCCACTTTCTTACAAACATCTGAAATATTTGGGGTCGGTAAAAATAATCAAGAGTTTGATAGGTATCGATTCTATTGATGAGTTTCCTTCTACCTTTACAGCAATTGTTTCTCTGTCTTGTCGTAAGAAAACAATATTATTACTACGGATATTTGTTTTTATGAGATGGGAAGAGGTGGGGAGATGCTGGAGGGGGAGAGAAAGAGAGGAGGGAAGAAATGGGGAGGGAAGAAATGGGGAGGGTTGGAGGGGGGAGGAGCGAGAGAGAGGAGAGAGGGAGAGAGAGAGAGATAAAGAGAGTACGAGAAAGAGAGGAGAGAGAGAGGAGCAGAGAGGCTGGATGGGAAGAGAGAGGGAGGGAGGGAAAGAAAGAGGGGGGAGGGAGAGAGAGAGATAAAGAGAGTGAGAGAGAGAGAGTGGCAGAGAGGCTGGAGGGGGAGAGAGGGAGGGAGGGAAAGAAAGAGGGAGAGAGAGGGAGAGAAAGAGAGGAAAGAGGGGAGCAGAGAGGCTGGAGGGGGAGAGAAAGAGAGAGGGAAGGAGAGAAAAGGAAAGGGGGAAAGAAAGAGGGAGAGAGAGAGGAGCAAGAGAGAGGAGGGAGAAAGAGAGAGAGAGATGTTATTCTGGTTTTAAGAAATGTCCTCCACTCAGCAGACTGTAATATTTGTTTATCTATTAATTCCAAAGTAACATTGGAAATCGTTTTAATACTAAGCGACAATAGATCTAAGAAACTAATTAAGAACATTCTAACGACTTTTCTTTTTCTCTTTCGTTTATATAAGAAGTTGAAAAAATGGGGGATAACCAGTGTTTGACGATTTCCATTATTGTTGCTGATTACATTTAGTTATTCTTTTTTAAGCTCTTGTAGCAGTATTCTATGATTAAACGGCCATCATTAAAAGGAATTCAACAGTTCCTATCAGTTTGGGAAACTGATGCGAGTGTGGAATTCAAGTAATCTTCATCGAAAAGAAAAAAAAAGTGGAAGTTAACGAGTTATGAAAGAGTAAAGATGAGGAAGTAATTGACAAAAACTATAATACTATTAATAGAATTTTGTTTTTCAAATACGCAAATACAAAAGAGAGAGAGAGAGGGAGAGAAGAAAAAATGAAACAAAAATGAGAAAATAAAATTAAGCTCAAGATACTTCAGCAAAAATTGAGATTTCGAGTTGAGATTAATCACATAATATGGAGTTTAGGAGATCAAAACTGATTTTATTTTGAATAAATGCCATTAAAATATATTTTTATTCGTTGGATATCAAAATTTTGTCTTGCTCTTCTATAAACTTAGTACTGGTATTACTAGAGTGTTTTGGTTTTAGGACCAAAGTAAAAAGATATACTATTGTATTATTAATAAACTATTTTTTAGGCTGGTGGATTGGCAGAATTGGTAGAGCGTCAGACACAATACTTTGCAGTAATTAGTTATGATTTTTCTATGTTTTGAGTTAGCTTTGATTTTCATCTTCCCGGGATTGATCAAATAAAGTACCAGTAACGCACTCGGGTGAATTTAATCGACTTTCCTCTCCCCCTAAATTTGTTGGCCTTGTGCCAAAGGTAGAAACCATCAGTCATTGCATTACTAATAACGAGTTATATTTCCTTCCCCAACAATATCGTTTCTACAATCATTTCATGGACTTCTGTACTCTGGAGTTTCACCTGTAGTCACAGGATCATCAGACAATAATCTTTCCTAACTTTACATTTAAAGTTCATCTGACTGAATGAAAGATTTGTCTTGACGCATGCTCAAAGAACAACTTCCATTAACAAGACACTTTCTTTCACATTGCTCCAGTTTACTCAGCTGTAGAAATGAGATGATAGGACTGGGGTCCCTATCATTAAATTACCCAAGACACCTCCAACGAGATATACGTTGGAGGAGGCCAGCTAAACCTTGATAGGTGTGAGCTGTCACACACACACACACACACGTACACATATATATATATATATATATATATATATATATATAGGAACGAGTAGGACCCCGACGGCTGAGCTCAAGCCGTTTCGACGGCTAATTCTGGACTAAAAAAATATATATATATATAGAAGTGGTTACACAACAGTTAGTTCACTATACCGAGAACAATTGTTTCACCTTAGCGGATCCTCAGATCGTAAGGGTCCATTACCAGCTGAGGATCCGCTAAGGTGAAACAATTATTCTCGGTATAGTGAACTAACTGTTGTGTTACTACTTCTACCTAACTCGTCCCTTGGACTGAGTGCTCTACCACTACGGATATTACCTTCCAGTGTTCCACCACTATATATATATCATCATCATCATCACCGTTTTACGTCCGTTCTTCCACGCTAGCATGGGTTAGACGGGTTGTCCTGTTGTGGGCAGTGTCCGGTCGGCTGACCTTGTCTTGCTCATACAGGAACTGATTTTGGCTTGATTTCTACAGCTGGATGCCCTTCCTAACACCAACCTCATTTACAGTGAGTGCTGGGTGCTTTTTTTCCGTGGCGCCTACACGTCCACTTTACAGTGTGGGCTGGGTGCTTTTTTGCCGTGGCACCTCCACGACCACCTTGCAGTGTGAGGGTGTGGGGGCATATTGTCTATATGCTTCAGCTTGTACCCATGGGAGGTCGAGTACTCTGTATTACTGCGTGACGCCAGAGGTCACCGCCGTGTCATTGCTTTTGAGAGATGTAATTGGGTAAGGTCGGCTTTTATCACCTCATCCCAGGTCTTCTTGGGTCTCCCAAGATATATATATATATATATATATACATACACACATGGCCGCCAAGTATAATATAGCTTGGATGCTAATACTAGAACTATACTATCTATTGTCTGTTCTAAATATCTATATATCTGTATCTTTCTATCCTAACAGCCAGTATTTATTATTCTATACAACCAACTCAAGTCAGCAGAGCATTCATAAAGCTTAATTTCGTTACGACCACAATCACATTTATTTATAGCATTGACAAACAAATATTAATAATGCTAGCATTTATTACTAATATCCTACTTTTTCAGGTATCTGTGCGTATCAGTGCCATAATAAATAATTGTTTTAAAACGTCCTAGTATCAAAGCCATCATAAATATTATTTCTTTCGTTCTATCAATTGATAATTTAAAAGTGGTCGATAGGGTGAAAGGTGGAAAAAGTTGTACTTGGAAACGGCTGGCCTCCTGATAAATCTAAAAATATATTACAATAACAATAATCTAAGGTGACTGAAGTGTAACAGTCACGGTAGAGTGACGTTCAGATTCTCACCCATACACACACAATCTCTCTCTCTCTCTCTCTCTCTTACTATCTCAATATATATATATATATATATATACACACACACATATATATATAACGTGTGTGTGTGTGTGTGTGTGTGTGTGTGTGTGTGTGTGTGCCTGTGTACATACAGGGTGTCCCCCAAAAATGTATACATACTTCAGCAGCATTGCAATTAAAGTGTGTATACCTTTTTTGGGACATCCTGTATATATATATATATATATAGCCAATCATTGTAAGTTTGAATCTAACTGACATGCAAAAACATATATATATGAATAAGGTAAGCCCAAATCATAGTAGATCCAAATATCACAGAGAGATAGAGATAGAGGGGGGGGGGGGGGGGGGTGCAACAGAAATGAAACATGGATTACAGGTTAAAATATAGTCTAGATAGATGAGAAACAAAAACGAGGATGTAGTTTATGGAACACCCCAAATGATTTAGAAGTCGACCTTAAGTAGGAGCAATAACATTAAGAAAGACATGAACGACACCACAACACTTTGTTTTGAAAATTTTGAAAGTAGGTTTATAAGTATGAATTTTCAGTAGATTTTCATATCTGTCTCAGTGGCCCAGCGGTAGGTACTGGAGACGGTGGAGATCCTGGTCGTGGGTTCAATCCTGGACAATAGGTACATGTAAACTTTTTCAGTTTTCATTTTACATCCCACAGAAAAAAAACTGAAAAGGTTCACCGGGAACCCTACTCCCGACCAGGATCGAACTTCAGACCAGGATCACCACCGTCTATGATTCTTCCAACTAGGTCGCCGAGACAGCTACAAAATTATAACGAAAATTAATAATTATAAACCTACTTTAGTTAAAAAGAGATGTGGTGTCATTCATGGCTTTCCTAGAGCTGTTAGTCGTATTTAGGGTCGACTTGTCAATCTTCTGTCTCTTTGGTAACAACCCGATTATTCCTGTGTGTTTAACTTTTG
>OZ024755.1:4180976-4188476 GCA_964016885.1 Eledone cirrhosa
ATATATATTTATATATATATATTTGTATTGTATATGTACATGTATATATATATATATATTTATATGTATATGTATATATATATATATTTATATGTATATGTATATATATATTTATATGTATATGTATATATATATATATTTATATGTATATATATATATATATATTTATATATATATGTATATGTATATATATATATATATATTTATATATATATGTATATGTATATATTTATATATATATATGTATATATATATATGTATATATGTATATATATTTATATTTGTATATGTGTATATATATTTATATTTGTATATATGTATATATATATAAATATGTATATATATTTATATGTATATATATATGTATATATGTATATATATTTATATGTATATATATATGTATATATGTATATATATTTATATGTATATATATGTATATATATTTATATATATATATATATATACATACATATATATATATATACATATATATAATATATTACATATATATCTATATATTACATATATATCTATATATAATATATATATATAATATAATGTATATATATATATATAATGTATATATATATATATATATATAATATATTACATATATATCTCTCTCTCTCTCTCTATATATATATATACATATATATATAATATATTATATATATATAATATATTATATATATATAATATATTATATATATATAATATATATATATATATATATATATATGTATATAAATATAAATTAGCGAGAATCGTATTTCGGCTTAGGAATTTTCGAAAATCAACTTCCGAGATGTGTGGCAAGTGCTTAATAAGGCCAAACAAACTGAGACGATGGTTAAACAATCATCTGCACAGCCATTAAAACGACCAATATATATATCTATATATAATATATATATATATATATTTATGTAATAAACAATATAAGGCAATTATTTCATTTACCAGTGGTTTTTTAAAAGCTTTCAATCATCAGAATGAAAAAATCCTGGTGTATTTATTGGTATTGGATTTAAAAACAAACTTTGTTTTTAAATCCAATACCAATAAATACACCAGGATTTTTTCATTCTGATGATTGAAAGCAAAATTTGTTTGCTTTTAAGAAACCACTGGTAAATGAAATAATTGCCTTATGTTGTTTATTACATAACTATTAAGCTCTGTTACCTACATAGAGCACTCTTTTTTCCTGGACTTTTCCAACGGAATTACTCCATTTATAATATATATATATATATAATATATATATATATACATATATATATATATATATATATATATTATATATATATATATATATATATATATTATATAATATATATGTGTATGTGTGTATTTCTTTTACAAGATTTCTTATTTGAAACCGTGTGTTGAAATAGTTATTGTTATACTTTGGAAGGGTCATGCTGCCAATAAAAAAACATGCACCTGTTGATTTTCACTACAATTCATTATAAACTTCCAGTTAATAAACAAATAAACAAGCATCCAGTTATTAAACTAACCAGCTGGATGTTTAAAATAAACTGAAATGACAGATGCATGTGTTTTTATTGGCAGCATGACTCTCTCAAAGTATAACATTATATATATCATAAGAGCAGTTAAAGAGCTCAAATGTGGCATGGTTGCTGGGGAAGATGTAATTTGACTCGAGATGTTAAAAGCCTTGAATAGAGAAGCTATTCTCTGGTTGTCTTGTGTTTGCTGGGTGGCCTGGATCTCTGGAGAGGCACCTAAGCAACAGCAATCAGGAGTAATTATCCCAATTTTTAAAAAGGGGGACAAGAGAGATTGTTCCAATTATAGAGGGATCTCCTTATTAAGCCTCCCCAGTAAAGTCTATGCTAAGTGTCTGGCAAAGAGATGCAGGGAGATTGTCAAGTCAAAGCTAGTTGATTAATAGTGCAGTTTTCGCCCCAGATGCAGCACAGCTGATCAAATATTTACACTGCGGCAAGTCTTTGAGAAATCATGTGAGTATTGCCAACAGGTATATTTAGTTTTGTATACCTTGAATAGGCATATGATCACATTCTTCAATATCTGCTGTGGACGGTTCTGTAGATGGTCAGCTTCTTGTTGTCCTGATGTCTTTATACGAATAATTGGATAAATGGTGCTAAATCGAAACCATTCAATGTGGGAGGTGGACTCTGCCTGCCAAGGGTGCATACTGTCACCTCTCCTGTTCATTATTTTCATGAATAGGATTGACATGCTCTGCCGGGTTAGAAGCGGTATTACAATTGGCAGGTGTAAAATCAGTCAGCTGGAATTTTCAGACAACATGGTGTTACTTAACTCGACAGAAGATGATCTCCAACTTGCACTTGATAGGTTTGATGCCAAGTGCTGCATGGTTGGAATGAAAATCATTGCTGCAAAATCTGAGACACTCGTCCTTTCAAGGAAGCCTGCACAGTGCACTCTACAAGTGAATGAAGTTCCACTAAAGCAGGTAGAGAAGTTCAAGTATCTCGGGACCGTGTTCACGAGTGATGGAAAGCAGGAGGCTGAATTAAGTGCAAGAACTTTAGGAGCTGGTGCAGTTATGTGCCAGCTTCAACATTCAGTTATCAGAAGAAGAGAGATAGATGTAAAAGCCAAACTCGCTATCTTCAATTCGGTATTCGTGCCAAACCTTACTTACCTATGGTCATGAATCTTGGGTAATGACCGAAAGTATACAATTGCAAATACAAATGGCTGAAATGGAGTTCCTTCAAAGAAGGCCTCAGAGTAATTGTTAATAACAACATAACCTCAGTTACTCATATAAACAACAAAGTTGACATGGCCCACAGGTTGTATTCCTGGATTCTCACAACTTTCCAGTCATGAGATATCCACACCATTATCCTTCTTTTCTCTACTTTTTCCCAGCCCCTCCTTCAATACTTCTGTCCACTGTGGTCTCCCCATATGAAATAAAGCAAAAAAGATACAAAGCATTACAGACCTTGACTATTGGGATCGACTAGAAAAGCTCAAACACTATTCTCTCCAACACCGCTGTGAGCGCTATATTCTCTGCATGATGTGTAAAATATTCCATCAGCATTGCCCAAATAATGTTGGCATCATCTTAAAATACACCTAAGGCCCCATGCTATCTGCCCACAACAAAAATCAAACTTGCATCTCATAACAACATTATGGCACAATTATTTTACATAAAAACAGAAACAGATACCATAAAATTCAAAAAGGCTTTGGACAAATTCCTCCAACAAATTCCAGATAAACTCCCTAGACCTGGATATGTCTCTGAAAACAATAATTCTCTACTTGAGTGGGCCATGGTGTCCAAATCATGATTTGAAAGACTTCACTATGTGGTGTTATTAACTTAGACATGGCTGTGGCCAATAATGGCCGAAAATTATCAAAGTTAAAATTATATATATATATGTTTGTTGAGTGAGATGGAGTTGGTCAGAGTATCGCTTAAGGTTTTCTCTGTTAATGTATTAAATATGTATATATATATATATATATATAAATAGATAATATATATATGTTGGTACCACAACATCCAGTCCGAAACAAATGAGGTCGTGTAGGTGTCACGACAAAAAAATACACAGTCCACGCTGTAATGTGGCCGTGTAGGTAACAAGGTAAAAACCTCCCAGTCCACACTGTAAACGTGGTTGGTGTTAGGAAGGGCATCCAGCCGTAGAACACCCGCCAGACAGTCCTGAGCAAGACAACCAATCTTGCCTCAAGTGGGAAAATTCCCGTCCAAACCCATGCAAGCGTGGAAGATGGACGTTAAACGATGATGATGATATAGAGTTATATATATATTATATACACATATGTATCATACATGTATATAATTGTTTCTACTTTTGGCACAAGGCCAGCAATTAACCCAGTACATTACTGGTACTTTATTTTATCGACCCCGTAAGGATGATAGGCAAAATTAACCTTGGCAGGATAAGTATAAGGCATATTCCTGTGGAGTGGTCGGGTTTGTTGTATGACATGACAATAATCGCCCAGCCAATCCTATAAAGTGGGTGTGGTGGCCATAACAAAAACAGTCAGCCAAACCTGTAAAGTGGACATGTTGGTGATACAACAAAAGTGCCCAGTCCACACTGTAAAGCAGTCGTGTTTGTCATGTGACAAAAATGTGTAGTCCACACTGCAATGTCGTTATTTTGGTGTCATGACAAAAAGCCCCCAGTCCACACTCTAAAGTGGACATGTTGACAGCACAACAAGAAGCACAGTCATCTGATCTTACTTGTCTCACAACAGGACAACCCGTCTAACCCATGCTAGCGTGGAAAATGGTAATGATGATGAAGATATATTATATGAGTTCAAATCCCGCCGAGGTTAACTTTGCCTTACATCCTTACGGGGTCGATAAAATAAAGTACCAGTAATGTACTGAGTGTTTTGCTGGCCTTGTGCCAAAAGTAGAAACAATTATATATATATATATTATATATATATACATATTGTGTGGCGGGTGTGTGCGTGGGTATGAGTACAGGAGAGAGAGAGAGAGAGAGAGAGAGAGAGAGAGAGAGAGAGAGAGAGAGAGAGAGAGAGAGAGAGAGAGAGAGGGGGGGGGGGAGAATGTGTTATAGAAAAGCCTGTTAAAGTTGTGTCTGACTGCTGAAACGAAAGAAGATATGTGAGATAGGAGGCAGGAGTGAATGAAATAGTAGAGATAGTAGAAGAGTGATATGTGAGAAGAGTAGAGAGAACGTACGTGCTTAAGAGGTAGAGAGTATTAGAGAGAGAGTAAGAGAGAGTCAGTGCTTAAGAGAGAGAGAGAGAGAGAGAGATTGTGGAGGTGAAATATGTGAGCAACAAAAGATATGTGGAAAAGAAAGAGAGTAGTAGAGGCAGTGTGTGTATGTATGTATGTATGTATGTATGTATGTATATTTATGTGTATGTAGCTGTGAGGAGGAGAAAAATGTCTTGCGCTTCCTCCTACTGCGTGTCTTCTCTGATTCGCTGACACCCTCCTCACACAAACTCATTGAGCAAGCAGTTGAGTTGACAAACGAGGCAATAGTTGGAGAAAAAGCAGAGTAAAAAGTAGCTGTCCGTTGTGCTGCTATTTTGTATGAAGTCTCTCTTGCCACCTTTACATAAAAAGGGACTATGGCGTCTCTGAAAATGGCGTTAACCCTGTTATTTTTACATTCCATCGTTCAACTTACACATTGTACGTCCATGGGGTGGATATCGTTACCTTACACAACTCCTTTGGGCCACCCTCTCACCAAGTTTCCATGTCCGCGTCGCCATACCACAGTGACAGGAGGAATAAACCACAATAGTAACTACAACACAGAAAACAAAAATAATTATATAGAAACGATAGAAAATTCAAACGAACTCACAACACAACCACAAAAGTTTGAATTAATAGCAACACTTGCCGATGACAGTACGACGGCGAGTTTTAAACATTCTTCTAATACTCCTAAACTATCTACTTTGTTTTTATTTGACGACACAGACTGTGAATTGCTTGTGAATGGCAATTTGAGTTCTTGGCGAGGCCACAATATCTCGTTAAACATTTCTTTTGATATACACTATCACTTTATCGTTCATATTTCAAACACTCTACCTAATACAAAGTTAAAGTTTCATAAAAATGCGTATGTTGGTTCTATATTAGAAAACCAACCTACTGGTACATATATTCGGGGTTTAAAACATCTTTATGCTGTGGCAGCCTTAAAAACTACCTCTTCAAATATTTTACCCGAAGATATAAAATATCATATCCTCAGACCACAATATGCCAAGAAAACTTTCGGCCTTAACGTTAAGTCTGATGGACTAGTACAAATCTTCTCTAAAATGTCACTTGACCGCGAAAAACGACCATTTTACCTGTTGATTATAGAGGCTATTGGACCCCAGGGAAGTTTTGCCACTACCAATATCCGCGTGGATATTTTAGACATTGACGATTCAACTCCCGTAATAAAGAAAAAAATATACACAGCTTTGATCAACAAAAACACACCTGTCGGTACCGCTTTATTTCGAGTTTCTGCCCATGATCCTGACCATATTAACAATCGGATTACATATAGTATAGACAGACACAAATACTCGAGTCATTTTGCAATAAATCCGTCCAATGGGTTTATTTATACCACCAAGTCGATACATCAATCTGTGGATTTTCCTTTGCTCAAAGTTCGTGCAACAGACGATTCTGGACATCAAAGCCGGCCTTCTTTTGTTAAAATTAGGGTAAACAACGCTTATAGAAATCCAATTCGGCATATGTTTAATCCTACACACTTACGGGTGCCTATTGGAGATACAGCTTCTTCCAATTCTCCAATTGTACAGGTGAGGAGAAGGAGGGCCTCCGTATCTAATGGTAAATTTGAAGTCCGTGAATCTGACACGGGTGACCTGTTCAACGTGTCCGTTGCAGACTCTTTATACAAATATTATCTTGTAGACGACCCTTCAGGGTGGTTTACAATTGGATCTGATACAGGAATTGTTAGTATTTTACCTGGGAAATCTATAGATTACGATACCTACCAGACGGTTGATTTAAAATTCAATATTACCAATGGCACTAGTAAGTATAAAAATAGAAAAATAGCTTTAAAGTTGTTTTAATATTAAATATTTTCTAAAATATTGTTGATATTTTCATAAACTAGCTCTATCTTGTGTCTTTGTGCTGGTAAAATATTTGGTGAAATTTGTTTCAAAACAAATGTAGCTTTGTTCGAGTAACGTAGACACCGACAATTAATAAATATTTCTTCGTGTTAATACATAAACTTCCAAAGCTATTTTGTACCTTGTTACACCTCAATATCCTTATGAAATACTTATTTTCCTTTTATATTTTAATTAACTTTTTATTAAATAACAAACGTCCGTATTTGCACCTCTACCTGGTTATCTTCCATAAGTTTAACTATATATATATAGAGAGAGAGCTACCTCGATACCCACTCTGCATCACCCTATGTATTGAGTACTCCCAGCACCGCAGACTATATATATATATATATATAATCAGGATTTTACCAGTTTGAAACTAGTAAGAGCATGATTCAGCAGAGTACTCGATACTTGGGGTAGTAGTGTGACTATATTAGAGTCAAAGCCCGAAGGCTGAGCTCTTGCCATTTCGATAACTAATTTCAGACTAATATATATATATATATATATATAAGGGTTAAAATACTGGAGCGTGTTGGAGTTAAACACCCTCTTCGTATTATAGAAATGACAGTAAAAGGTATAGCTCAATGTAATTAAACAGAGCCGAAGAATTATGAAAGTATATATAAATAAAGTTTATCCCGGGTTCAATCGGGGGTAACCACAGTAAGTAAGGAACTCAATACAAAGCAGAGTATAAATATTTAATATAGAAAAGGCTTCTACAGGACTACAAGTGTTTCATTCGGAAGAAATCATCAGGGCTTCCTGATTTCTCCCGAATGAAAC
>OZ024755.1:4190976-4193476 GCA_964016885.1 Eledone cirrhosa
TAGCACACCACATATAAAAGATGATTTCGTTTGAAAAAAATGAAAATTATATTGTCCGATTCACCGATTACGTGTTTGTTTTTATTACCGTGTAACAAATAAATAAGATTAAATCGAAATACATACTTATAATTAATTATTGCTAGGAACCGTATAAATATAATTACACAAAAATATACACCAGATTCATTGTGTGTATGTATGTGTATATATATATATAACAAAGGAATTGTGGTAAGGAACCAGATGGACCATAACGCACCAGAGTACTCAATACTTAGGGTAGTAGAGTGGGAAATAGGAAAAAGTGTGACCCCGACGGCAGAGCTCAAACCGTTTCGATGGCTATTTCTGGACTATTTCATAGACGGTTATTTATGTCCAGAAATAGCCGTCGAAACGGCTTGAGCTCTGCCGTCGGGGTCTTACTGGTTCCTATTACCCACTCTACTACCCTAAGTATTGAGTACTTTGGTGCGTTATGGTCCACCTGGTTTCTTACATTTCCTTCGTTATATATATATATATATATATATATATATATATATATATATATATATATATATATATATATATATATATATATATATATATATATATATATATATATATATATATATATATATATATATAAACACACACTTTAGGATTGAGAGGGTTCGTTGGTTTGAGTGTGAAAGACAGAGAGAGAAAGAAGGGAATATGAAGGAAATATGTTCATATTCTTCAAGCTAGATCTATTGTCAATGATACCCGGCTCCGGTTATATCTAACACTAGGTTATTTCATATAAATTATTATTTATAATGGAATATCTGTATCGGTAGAGCATCGGACAACACTCTCTGTGGCATAAAGTTACGGCTTTTTACGTTCTGAGTTCAAATCCCGTTGAGGTTAGTTTTACCTTTATCCTTACAGGGTCGATAAAATAAAGTACCAGTAACGCTCTGGGGTCGATTTAATCGACTTTCCCCCCTTCCCTTCAAATTGCTGGCCTTGTGCCAAAAGTAGAAAGTTATTTAATGTTTAAATATTTTTGTCTATATAACTTCGTTAAATTACTTGTTGACACTGTACAGAAAATGTTATCTCAAGCATCCTTGAACTGAAAAGATAAAATGAAATTTCGCCGAATGTTGTCAGTGAGAAACACGTGTTCTAATTGTAGATTGCTCGTTTCTATTTCCTGAGTCCACATTCTGTTTCGTTGTTAAACCTCTTCGTTTCTTTGTAAAGGATATTTATTTTCTTCTTCAAACTTGTTGAATCTGCGGACACTTGTTTGTAAAGAAAGCAATGCAGAAATATTATGTTGAGTGACACACACAGACACAGAGAGAGAGAGAGCTACATCTGCACACGTGCACTGAAATGAAAACCATCGCACACACGAACACGAAAGACAACACACGCTGATGACAAGTGCTTTGTGGCCGTTTGGTCTGCTAGAATAAGCAGGCAAATTTTTCCCTTGCATGACATCCAGCTATCTTTAAATAAATAAATAAGGGGTATACATAGGACAATGGAAGATCCCTTACATTATGGCTGAAAAAAACCCCCCCATAAAAGAAGGGATGTACAAGCACGAATGGCCTTTACTTTTCAAAGAAGGCTCAGAATAAACTTGCCGGTCTTTTAGTTCTTTTGTTTTCAATATTTTCCGAAAATCTCTTCGGATTTTTACATTTTAAATTACAAGGATCAGCATAGTTAGTGTTTACTCTGTGTCCAATATATATATATATATATGTCCAATATATATATATATATATATATTGGACAGTCAGCTTCCTAATGATTTCTCACGAATGAATCAGTTCTAGTCCTGTAGAAGCTTTTCTATATTATATATATATATATATATGTTTATCCCGGGTTCAATCGGGGGTAACCACAGTAAGTAAGGTACTCAATGCAAAACAGAGTATAAATATAGCAAAGCTTCTACAGGACTATAACTGTTTCATTCGTGAGAAATCATCAGGCAGCCCTATATAGAGAGAGAGAGGAGGGCAGCCAGTCACACTGAGTGATATGTCTGTGGCCTGCTAGAAATAGGAGCCAAATCTGTATTATATTTTATCAACCCCAATACTTCAGACTTCCTCACAATAGACACATTACTATAACTATGTTGATCCCTAATATTTGGCAGAGCTGTAAATATCGCTCTGGTAAAATAATAAAGGTGACTATATAATCCCGTTATCTACTATTTAAAACATAATTAAAAAGCAATTATTATTATTTTTTAATTAAAAAGATCGAGGGAAAAGTTACGAAAGGAAGGAAAGAGGGTGAAAAAAAATTAATTTAAATTTCGAAAAAAGATTGGTTTGGCTGAATTGTAATTTCTTCTGATTGAAATGTAGAAATCCGAAGAATTTTTCGAAAAAGAAAATGCTAAATAACAAAAAAAGTTATGTCCAGTTCTTCGCTTGAACATGCGCCAAATTTTCTCAAGAAAAACAAAGCTTCAACATTAAAATTATCC
>OZ024755.1:4195976-4283476 GCA_964016885.1 Eledone cirrhosa
GGCATATAAATGTGAAGGTATGTATATTTCCTCTGATAGTTTGTAATATTTTTACATAGATCTATATGATATACATACCAACACACATATATATCCTAGAAACGATCGTAAAATGATGAATTTTTTAATATAAGGAACTTGTTCTTTGTTTTTATTAATTTATCTTGACTCTGTTTTTCCTATGATTTTCATCGAAAATTTTTGAATGCATCTTCTCTTTTCATGATATTTGGATTACATTGAGTTCTTCATACGGATTGGACACTACCGTATATTTTGGTAGATTTATCTACACACACACACACACACACACACACACACACACACACACACACACATACACATATATATATATATATATAATGGGAATATCAATGACCACATAACGTTTTGTTTTAAAATGGTTTGGGTTAGCTAGAAACGGTCTGTCTGTCCACTCTGCTTTAGGTTACATTGCCTCAAGCAAATATGTCGACCATTTCAACATACCACCCACTTCTCGGCATTTCTTGTCTGGTCACTCATACCTTTTTCACTTCCTCCCAATCCATTTTTTTCTCTCGCTTCTTCTCCTTCTCTTCTTTCCTCGTTTCTCTTCTTCTCCTCTACCACCCCCTTCTCTTCCTTTTCTCCGCCACCACCCCGTTCTCTTGTTTTCTTTCTCCCCCCCCCCCTCTTTCTATCTTTTCCTCTCCTCATATAGATATCTTTTTCTCCTCCACCTTCTCATTCTCTTCCCCGTCTCTCTCTCACACACACTCTCTCCCTCCCTCCCCCTCTCTCTGTGTGTTCGTTAGTTCCTCCACAAAGAGAGAAAGAGATATTAAGATCAGGCATGCAAGGTTAATTAATCTCTATTCTGTTCTTAAAATAGATGCTAAATCCCAACCCGCCCACTACACACACACTAAACAACAACCCTTAAATATGTTCCTCCACTCTACCACACACACACACACACTAAACAACAACGACCCTTAAATGTTACTCCACTCTGCCACACACTAAACAACGACCCTTAAATATGTTACTCCACTCTGCCACACACTAAACAACGACCCTTAAATATGTTATTCCACTCTGCCACACACACTAAACAACGACCCTTAAATATGTTATTCCACTCTGCCACACACTAAACAACGACCCTTAAATATGTTATTCCACTCTGCCACACACTAAACAACGACCCTTAAATATGTCAAAATGGCAAAAATCACATTGAGTAAACATTTACCCCGTATCCTTTACTAAACAACAACGACCCTTAAATGTTACTCCACTCTACCACACACACACACTAAACGACCCTTAAATATGTTACTCCACTCTGCCACACACTAAACAACGACCCTTAAATATGTTACTCCACTCTGCCACACACTAAACAACGACCCTTAAATATGTTATTCCACTCTGCCACACACACTAAACAACGACCCTTAAATATGTTACTCCACTCTGCCACACACTAAACAACGACCCTTAAATATGTTATTCCACTCTGCCACACACTAAACAACGACCCTTAAATATGTCAAAATGGCAAAAATCACATTGAGTAAACATTTACCCCGTATCCTTTTCAAATCTAAATATATAATTACATTTCGTTGGTTAATCCTATTTCGTTTTCTTTGAAATACTTTGGTGCACTCTTAAGTTAATAAACTAACCACCAACCCGTTGTTTAGACTACATTCAAAACAAAATACTACATGGATTTCGAATCACTGGAATTCTGTCTGTGCTATTTGGTTCAGATTAGAAAGAAATATTTTGTTTTATATTCTATATCAGATTGTCTTTACCCACTTTGATATTTGTCGGTGTCGGGTTTACCATTATGCTTAGGTGTGTTTAAACACAGCGCTCCATTGGCCGGTGGCGGGGGGTGGCATCTTCCTGCCGCCCCCCCTTATTTGTGGAAGGTGTGTTTAAACACGGCTCCATTGGTCGGTGGCGGGGGTGGAATTTTCCTTGCCCCCCCCCCCCTCCCCAATTATTTGTGAATTTTTCAAATGTTTGGAGCCTAATAACTTAATCCAGGGTCTCATTTGCCCTAAATCCAGCACTGGTGTTTGTGTGAAGTATTCTAGTTGGTTTATAAAATATAGAATATCTGGTTAGTATTTTGACTGTCAATAACAAAAACACCGAGAAACTTAAATACAAGAAGTCCTCGGCTTTTGGGGACTTAAACACCTCCAAAAAATATGGAAACTTGTTGAATGATCTTGGGTTTTACTAAACTGATTTCCTATTGACTCTAAATATGTTAATATGATCATGTTTTTAATTTCTTTCTTAGTCCCGGATTGGTGATAAAAAAGCATGAGCTAATAATAATTGTTTCTACAATTGGCACAAGGCCAGCAATTATTCCAGTGTATTACTGGTACTTTATTTTATCATGAGCTAATAATAATACACATGTATTGTGTGTGTGTGTGTGTATGTATATATATATATATATATATATATATATATTTATTAAAATAACAGATTACAGTTTAAGCAAAGAATCGCTGCTTTCACCCTTAACGGGATCTTCTCAAACTAAACGAGCCCTCTTTGGATTTTAGTCTTCAAATTTATTATTATTACTATATATATATATATATATATATATATATTATATATATCGGGGTTTCCTGATGATTTCTCCTGAATGAAACAGTTCTAGTCCTATATAAGCCATTTTTATAAATATATATATATATATATATATATATATATATATTAGAAAGTGAGGTTTTTTTTACAAAATGAAAAAAAAAACGGTGTCCTACACGAGTGAAAGTAAAGGAAAAAAGATGAAATCGAAAATGCAACTGGTCTTTTTTTTTTTTTACATATATTTATTTGGTTCCTTTACTGGTTTCGCAGTTTCCTTATATATATATATATATATATATATATATAAAATGAAAATCCGAAGGCAAGGTAAAATTTCCAATCATGACACACGTTTCCTTATATATATATATATATATATATATATATATATATATATATATATATATATCTGCATAAATATATATTTTTTTTGTATATATATATATATATATATATATATATATATATATATATATCAAAATGAAAATCCGAAGGCAAGGTAAAATTTCCAATCATTTTAATCACGACACATGTTTCCTTATATATATATCAGATAGGGTGTGGTAAAAACCAGCTAGACAATACTTGAAGTGCCTCGAGCTCCCCCCCCCCCCCCTCCAATCCAACACTGGTGGCGGGACCATACCATACCCTATGTAAACTAAACAGTGAGTATTTCTAATGCGGGGCTCCATATACCACCACCACCACCATCAACGCCGCCATGAATTAAGACACGACTAGAATAGCTTTTTGTTATTTATTTATTATTGTACTTCAGTTTAACTCACTACTCAACAATTTCTAGGACAACACCTGTGTTTAGCCTGATTTAAGTCGTAAATATTCATTGTAGCTGTCAGTCAGTAGCTAGTAGTCCAACACACACTCTTCTTATTGATTGTAGGTATACTGGGATTGGTTACCTCAAATATTAAACAGGTTTCATGGTAGTTGCTTATCGTTTTGAACTGGTTGAGTCATAACTATGTTTGTTATATTTAGGACTACATTTCTGTTGAAATACTTGAACCTTCACCTTCCTTATTTCCTAGAGGGTGGGAAAAAACTATTAACATCTTCTTAACCATAATAAACTTTGTGATCACAAGTCTGGCCCAAACTTATATTAACATTTTAACCACAATAAACTTTGATCACAAGTTTACTTGGTCAAAACTAATAATATTTTAACCACAATAAACGTTGATCATAAGTTTACTTGATCAAAATTAATATTATCAACATGTAGCAGGTTGTACTGGGTTACATGGGCTCAAATCAATCTTGAAGTTGTTTGACCCTTTATCATTTAAACTGACCATATACAGCCAGAATTCGGTGACGTCTTTCTGTTCAAACTGGCTGTAACCAGTCACTCATACTGAAGTTGAGGTATTGTTTTCAAAATAAACAATATCAATCTCATAGTTTCGATGTGAGATATTATGTGAGGTAAAGCCTTTACCATGAAAATATAATAGTATATATAGAGTAATGTAAATGATAAAGGGGTAAAGGTTTACTGTTCTAATTTTTATCACTAATAAATATATTTTACTGGAGATTGGTTTATAATCTTTGTGTAGTCTTGTGCCATCCTTGAAATTACTGATTTATGATCAGTCTTCCAACTATGACCATTCCATTGTTATATTGTGGATTGTTTGTCCTTGATTCCTTCTTGGCACCGGAGCAGTCCTATGAAGATCAAGGTTGTGCAGCTGGTGCTTGTGTGTCTACCTACCTCACTGGAATCTACTCATCTCTGCAGGACACTTCCCTTCATCCTCCTCCCTCCAAGTATATCTACGACTACATTATCCAATGTCTGTTTTTTTAAGGCAGATTTGGCAGCTATTTTTGGCATGTCAAATAACCATATATAGGCTTCCTTGTATGGACAGTCCTGTAAATCCTTCAGGAATTGTTGGGGTGCCATATTGATACAGTGTTTCTAGGGCATTTTTTTAAATTTCACGGAACCTAACTTCTTTCCAGGTCTGAATACAGCAGATTTCTTCCAAACAAGGAAAGAGAAAGGGAGAGAATGGAAGTGAGAAAGAGATATGGAGGAAGAATCGACCCTGGTTGACCTTGGTTGGGATTTGAACTTAGAGAACCAGAATGAATACCACAAAGTATTCTGACATTCCAACAACTCTGCCAGTTCACTGTTTTATAGGCTTCCTTAATGGGTCCATGTTAAAAATAGCGTGTGATGTGTCATCAAAGCTGCTCCGTCTTCTGTCTACTTATTTACATTGGTTAGAATTCTGTTCCATTAAACCTGACAGGTGTTTCTTAACACAAATAGTATTCCCTCAAAGACCAGACTAACGCATCTATGACATCAAAATACAGTTGGGTTGATCAGTCGATCTGTGTTACTGGGACAGAAATATTGTAACAGCAGCACCAAACTAATTACTGTATATACTTAAATATAAACTATAATAAATATAAGCCAAGCACACTATTTTGTGTCTGAGAAATGGGCAAAACTCCAAACATTATTTATACATAAATATAAAGGGCGGTGGATTGGCAGTATCGGTAGAGGGTCGGACGCCATGCTTTGTAGCATAGAGTTACGTCCCTTTACCTTTATGGTCTGAGTTCGAATCCTGTCAAGATTAACTTTCATCCTTACGGGGTCAATTAAATAAAGTACCAGTAATGTACTGGGATAATTGCTGGCCTTGTGTCAAAAGTAGAAACAATTATTATTAGCTGGGGGATAGCTTTGCCTTTCATCCTTATGGGGCTGATAAAGTAAAGTACCAGTAATACACTGGGATAATTGCTGGCCTTGTGCCAAAAGTATAAACAGTTATTTATACATAAATAAGGCTGTTATTGTTCTAATCAGTCGACTAACCCTCGGCCAAACTCTAACTTGTACCCATGACTCCTGCCAAATGAAACCAAACCCTACTCACCCTTGAAATTCAAACCCCTTTTCTATCATATTTATATATATATTTTTTTTTTTTTTTTTTTTTTTTTTGCAGCGGTTGGGGTCACATATTCTTTGGCTTATATACGATACCTTTCAGTCTTTAATTGCATCCCTCACATTCTGATATTAATTCCTGCTGTGATTGTCTTAACCATTCATCTCTCATGAGATTGATAAGATGAATACCAGTAATTAGCCTTACGAGAAATAGCAGTAATTAGATTGTTTAATAGTGAGTCATGGTTTGTGGTGTTGGCAGCGGTGATACGGCTGATGTCTCACTGCTACCATGACTACCAATGTTATTTTTCCAAACTCAAGAAGACATTTAACCCTTTAACATTTAAACTGGCCATATCTGGCTATAATTCTCTCACCTCTTTTTGTTCAAACCAGCCATAACCAGCTGCTTATACTTATGTTAAGGTATTGTTCTCAAAATAAATAATATCAAAACTCATAGATTCGATATTATGTGAGATAATTACTTGAGATAAAGCCTTGACCGTGAACATATAATAGCAAATATAGACTAATGTGAATGTTATGAGATATTATGTGAGGTAAAGCCTCTACCATGAAAATATAATAGCAAATATAGAGTAATGTGAATGGTAAAGAGTTAAATATAAGTTTGAAAGCAATGGAGAGGAGTACCAGCTAGATTTTGTCAACAAAGCCTCCATACAGTTTAAATAAACTGTATGTCTCTGATATCCAAATGGCTAAATGTCAGCAGAAGGGCACCCAGGAGTGATGAGGATGATAAAAAAAAGTACCAGTCAAGTACTGGGGTCAATTGTTCATCTATATCTTTCTCACTTCCATTCTCTCACTCTCTGTTTCCTTAATTGGAAGAAATGGTGCCAAAAATAGCTGCCAAATTTGCCTAAAATCACATCATAACATCCTTAACCCTTTAGCATTTAAACCGGCCATGTCCGGCCAGAATTCTGTCACCTCTTTCTGTTCAACTGGCTGTAACCGACTACTCATACTGATGTTCAGGTATTATTCTAAAAAAAAATATCAAAATCTAGCTTCAATATTATGTGAGATAATTATGTGAAGTAAAGCCTTTACCGTGAAAATATAATAATTGTATATATAGAGTAATGTGAATGCTAAAGGGTTAAAATCCAGACTACATTGAATAATGCAGCAGGGCCTCCTTAGTGTATGAAGTAAAGGGTCTATACACTCACTTGAGGAGGGGGGGGGGCTTTCTTCTCTGATGATATTCTACTGTCCGGCTCTTATGAGAATTTCTTAACCACAGGTCATGTGTTTCTAAAGGAGAGATTATCGTTGTCATTAATTAAATGTCGTATAATGAACATCAAAATTATCATTAATGAGCTGAGAAACATACCAGGAAATCATTCTTGAATTACTAAGAATTGTGATAATAATTAGATATAAAAACTATTAATTAATACTCTAAGATGTAAAGCTATGTCAGTTTATTCGTGAATAGTTAATGTCTTTATAGCAATATTATTCCAGTTGTAGACAATATTGTTTAATTAGTATTACTACTAATATAGTTTAATTAATATTGATATAGTTTAATGCTATTGATGTTTCAACATGTTTATGTATCATGTTCAACATTGTGTGTTGTGTTGTTGTAAAACTGAAATAAAACAGCTCGTTACTTGGAGGAATTTACATTCAATATTGGAGGCACATGGCTTAGGGGTTAGAGCATTGGCCTTGCAATCGAAAGGTTGTGAGTTCAATTGTCAGATCGGGTGATGTGCTGTTTCCTTGAGCAAGACACTTTATTTCACATTGCTCCAGTTTCTGGGGTCCATATCATTCCACTGCAAAGTGGTCGTGGAGGTGCCATGGCAAAAAAGCACCTAGCACTCACTGTAAATGAGGTTGGTGTTAGGAAGGGCATCCAGCTGTAGAAATGAAGCAAGAATCAGTTCCTGTCCCACCCTTGCAAGCAGGGAAAAAGCGGACGTAAAATGATGATGATGATGGTGAGTGGTTAGAGAATCACAATCGTGAGGTTGTGAGTTTGATTCCCGGACCAGGTGATATGTTATATCCTTGAGCAAGACACTTTATTTCACGTTGTTCTTGTCTGGATTTGTGACTAGTAGATAGTATTAGCAATTGGAAAGACCAATGGAAACATTGCTTCCTCAGTCCGATTGGAGGAGCTCCAGCCCACCTTTAAGCAGTCTGGGATCTTATTGGTTGACTGTTATATATTAGAATTGTGATGCAAATTAAATTCTAATCCAGTATATGAAATTCTAGTTTCAAGTCTCTCAAGCTCAGTGGCTCAACAGGCTTATCCAGGTTTCTGTGGCATGAAGCGACTGAGAGTACAAGACACCTCACCTCATCAGGGCGGCAGTCCATCACAGGGTTAAACTCCCAGCTATTGCTGGTTTCTCATTTTCAGCTGAGTATACTGAAGTAAAGTGAAATGAAGTGTTTTGCTCAAGAACACAACACACCACCACCCGGTCCAGGAATTGAACCCTCGACGTTGATATTGACAACCAAAAATTTGAAAAAACTAATAAACGACCTTCGGCCTCCAGGACGCATGGTAGATTTTTTAGACTTATTTTAGGAAAAAAAGTAGCATCTTCAAAGCCAAGAAATACGGTAACTTCTTAATTACACAGCCATACCTATACCTTTATTTTGAATTCTAAAGCTAATTTATTTGAATTCCCTAACATCATTCCTATCTATACCAATTATTAAAATATTTTTCATAAGATTTGTTTTTAGATTTTTTTAAATGAAATTCCACAAAATAGTTTTGTTATCTAGGTATGAAAGATTCAGTAACTATTATCTTAGGGAAGTTAAAACATAGGCAGCTGTTTGAAATATATAATAAACTGTTTTATCATGTCTCCAAAATTAAGACTTGGCTAACAGAGTTATGGTTTCTGAAACCTAACTTTACACATCAACCCCATAAGTTTTTTGTTTTTTTCAGCATGTTCCTCTTTGACTTTTTAATACCAAATGTGGTTGTTTCTACAGTTTTTTTTTTTTTTTTTTTTACAATTTGGTTGTTTTTGTTTGTGTAAAGATATTTGTTTAAATTATATATCTAGCACTAGGTGCGTAAAAGTATTATTTATGTAGAAGTATAGAAACTAAATGAAATTCAATTTTGAGAAAAGTATTTTAATGTGTAAACCTTTCCAAAATGATATATCTAGATCAGGGTTTCCCAACCTGGGGGATATTACGAAGGCTTTGCCATGGAAAATGACCAGTGACACCTGCTGCAACAGCCACTCCACCTCATGGGGCTCTTTCGTTAAGCAGGCTGCTGTCTTTCCAATTTGACAGAGGAAATGAGAAGTGCGTGGGGACTGCCAAGGACACCATAGGTCTCGACAGCACTTAGCAATGAAAACAACTTTAAAATAAAGTACCAGTAATACACTGGGATAATTGCTGGACTTGTGCCAAAGGTAGAAACAATTATTACGGGGCCGATAAGATAAAGTACCAGTTATACACTGGGATAATTGCTGGCCTTGTGCCAAAAATAGAAATAATTATTTCTGTTCAGATTCTGACAGTAGACGCAATGTATGTTCTACTGGCTAAATACCTCAATAACAGTAGTGGCTTGAATTGAATTTTAAAGCTCACACTTATACAAGACTTACAGCTCCCACTATCAATAGTTGCATGCCAGATAATTACCTGGGTGTATTTAATCACTTGAAGTTACATTCCAAGTTTAAATACCACTGTTGTGATTTTGCTTGTCATCCTTATGAAGTTGATAAAATAAGTCACCTACTGTTGTCGGTTAAATTGACAACACTTTCTGAAATTTATAGCCTCCAACTAACGCAAGAAATTATTACTTACATACAATTTAATAACCTGCTTAAGATAATGTAAAGTCCATGGTAAGAGGTAAGATTGCTATAAATGAGTAGTGCGTGTTAGTAGTTGAGATACTAACAACTATAGTATAGTACACACTATAGTTGTTAGTATCTCAGTGTTAGTAGTTGAGTTACTAACTATACTATAGTAGTGTTAACTGTTGAGCTACTAACTATACTATAGTACTATATTAATAGTTGAGCTACTAATGACTATAGTAATGTGTTACCAGTTGTGCTACTAACTATACTGTGTGTTACCAGTTGTGCTACTAACTATACTGTGTTACCAGTTGTGCTACTAACTATACTGTGTTACCAGTTGTGCTACTAACTATACTGTGTGTTACCAGTTGTGCTACTAACTATACTGTGTTACCAGTTGTGCTACTAACTATACTGTGTGTTACCAGTTGTGCTACTAGCTATACTGTGTGTTACCAGTTGTGCTACTAACTATACTGTGTTACCAGTTGAGCTACTAACTATACTGTGTGTTACCAGTTGTGCTACTAACTATACTGTGTGTTACCAGTTGTGCTACTAACTATACTGTGTGTTACCAGTTGTGCTACTAACTATACTGTGTTACCAGTTGTGCTACTAACTATACTGTGTGTTACCAGTTGTGCTACTAACTATACTGTGTGTTACCAGTTGAGCTACTAACTATACTGTGTGTTACCAGTTGAGCTACTAACTATACTGTGTGTTACCAGTTGTGCTACTAACTATACTGTGTGTTACCAGTTGAGCTACTAACTATACTGTGTGTTACCAGTTGAGCTACTAACTATACTGTGTGTTACCAGTTGAGCTACTAACTATACTGTGTGTTACCAGTTGTGCTACTAACTATACTGTGTGTTACCAGTTGTGCTACTAACTATACTGTGTGTTACCAGTTGTGCTACTAACTATACTGTGTGTTACCAGTTGAGCTACTAACTATACTGTGTGTTACCAGTTGAGCTACTAACTATACTGTGTGTTACCAGTTGAGCTACTAACTATACTGTGTGTTACCAGTTGAGCTACTAACTATACTGTGTGTTACCAGTTGAGCTACTAACTATACTGTGTGTTACCAGTTGAGCTACTAACTATACTGTGTGTTACCAGTTGAGCTACTAACTATACTGTGTGTTACCAGTTGAGCTACTAACTATACTGTGTGTTACCAGTTGAGCTACTAACTATACTGTGTGTTACCAGTTGTGCTACTAACTATACTGTGTGTTACCAGTTGTGCTACTAACTATACTGTGAGCAACATGTCATTGGGGATTATATTTTTAATCCTAAATTTATCGAGGCCTGAAAGGTTTAGTTGGATACTGGAGAAATATATTGTAGTTGAAAGATTATATTAGACTCTCATTTGGGGATCCAGCCAGATCAACTGGAGATGGTTGCTTCTGACAGGACCTTCTCAAAGGACCTTCTCAAAGGAATGGTAGAGGACTCTCTTCCCTGTGATCCTCTCAGGAATAAATGGGGGAAATGTTAGTTAAAATTGTTTTAACCCTTTAGCATTCACATTCCTCTCTATTTACTACTATATTTTCACAGTAAAGGCTTTACTTCACGTAATTGTCACATATCAAATCTATGAGAGTTTGATATTATTTATTTTAAGGACAATACCTTAACATCAGTATGAGCTGCAGGTTACAGCCGGTTTAAATGTTAAGGGGTTAAAGCAGACAAATCATGACTTTGTGTGAATAGTGTCCCCCACACTCACACTACATTTTTTGTTTGTCTCTTCTAATGTTTCTTCAACCTTTGCTACTGAATTTCCTAACAAATCTCTACTATAACAAACATGGCTTAGTGGTTAGAGCATTGGGCTTGCAATCGAAAGGTTGTGAGTTCAATTCTCAGACCAGGTGATGTGTTGTTTCCTTGAGCAAGACACTTTATTCCATGTTGCTCCAGTTTACTCAGCTGTAAAAATGAGATGATAGGACTGGGGTCCCTATCATTAAATCACCCATGACACCTCCAGTTCGCTACACTCCACACTTCTTATTACAACTTCTCCCATGACACTCCAGCCTAGATTTCCATTGTTGCTCATAATTTACTTCTATATTTCATCATCGTTTAGATGGCCATTTTTCCATGCTTGCATGGGTTGTAAAGGTCCTTTTCAGCACAGTATCTCTCTACTTATAGCAATCCATTACTTTTACACTGACCCAGCCCCAGCCCCAGCACATGTATAACTCTGCCAAAATTGTTCCAAATACTAGGCTTCATTCACCTTAACCCTTTAGCATTTACATTACTCTATATATACTATTGTATTTTCATGCTAAAGGCTTTATCTCACATAATATCTCACATAACATTCACATTACTCTATATATACTATTGTATTTTCATGGTAAAGGCTTTATCTCACATAATATCTCGCATAATATCGAATCTATGAGATTTTGATATTATTTTGAGATTTTGATATTTATTTTGAGAACAATGCCTTAACATAAGTATGAGTAGCTAGTTACAGCCGGTTTGAACAGAAAGAGGTGAGAGAATTCTGGCTGGATATGGTCAGTTTAAATGCTAAAGGGTTAAGATACAGTTCCCATTACTTTCAATGAACACATGTATAACTCTGCCAAAATTATGTTCCAAATACTAGGCTTCATTCACAGAGAGCCACAAAATACTTCAGCCCAAATCAGTTGGTGACTTTCTACAAAGTTCACATCAGTCCTCACCTATTCACATATCTGCCAATGCTGCTATATACACAATCAAACTTGTCATATAAGAAAGGAAGCTACCTGGCTGATTGGCAAAGACTGTAACTACAACAATCAGCCAACTGACTAATTTCTTATCTCACTTTTTATTGTCATAACAGCTTCTCTTAATCTAAACTTCCTCTAAATTCCAATCATATCTATTAGGGTCAATTTGAATATATGAAGGCACATAGCTTAGTGGTTAGAGCATTGGGCTTGCAATCGAAAGGTTGTGAGTTCAATTCTCAGACCGGGTGATGTGTTGTTTCCTTGAGCAAGACACTTTATTTCACATTCCTCCAGTTTACTCAGCTGTAGAAATGAGATGATAGGACTGGGGTCCCTATAATTAAATTACCCAAGACACCTCCGAGATATACCTTAGAGGAGGCCAGCTAAACCTGCATAGGTGTGAGCTGTCACACACACACAGTTTGAATAGTTAGGTCATTCCCTTATGATAGCTTGTGTTAGTATAAGAAAGAAATGTTTATTAAGACAGTTACATCCAACGAAATACAGTTTTTTTTATTACTATCTTATATTTCTTGGTGTGTGTGTGACCTAGTGGTAAGGGTATTGGACTTACCACTAAGGGTGTCGTAATGTTATGGGTTTGATTACTGGACTAGGCTGTATGTTGTGGGTTAGAGTCCTGGACTGGGTTGTATGTTGTGTTCTTAAGCAAAACACTTCATTTCATATTGCTCCAGTATACTTATGTGTTTGTGTTCATATATGTATAATGGCGGTACATGGCTTGATTCCTGGACCAGGCTGTGCGTTTGATTCCTGGACTGGGTTGTGTATTGTGTTCTTGAGAAAACCACTTCATTTCACGTTGCTCCAGTACACCCAGCTGAAAGTGAGTACCAGCAATAGCTGGAGGTTTAACCGTTCAATTGACTGGCATCCTGTCTGTGTGGGGAGTTTTGTACTCTGTCACTTAATGTCACAGAAACCAGGATAAGCACCAGCCTGGTGAACCTTGAGGCTCTAGACAAACTTTTAGACATATATCGACTCACTTTTAAAGCCTTCAAGTTAACTATAGCTAAACTTTCTGTCATGGTTTCTACAGATAGATGCCCTTCCTTACACCAAACACTTTACAGAATGTACTTGGTCATTAGAGAGATTGTCAAGTTCTCACCAACACTAAGCTACCAATATCTATCATATTCTGTTTCTTTACACTGACTTGTAGTTACCAACAAACATTTGCTTATGTTTTTCATTTTATTATAGTTACAGCCAGTACACTTCCACATATATTTCCTCAGCAGTGTGATGAACACTTTTTACTCTACTTAGAAATAAAACCGATGAAATGAAGGAATAACTCTTCACACACATTCAGGATCTCTGCTGTTGCTCTCTCTCTCTCTCTCTCCTGGAAACATAAGATGCTATATGTATATGTGGGTTTGTGTATATGTGTATGTGTGTGTGTTTTGAGGTAATAGTAACACTAAAAAATAATTTCTTAATAAAGTATTAAAGGGTCCTTAGAGTAATGTTATTCAACAGAGCGCATAGCTTAGAGATCAGAGAGTCACTTCGGGTAGAGCCACTATTTCTCCAAATCGAGAGATCAGGGCTCCAATATTACGGACATGTGGTTAGAATGTCCTGAGAAATAATTGTTGGGTAGATTTTACAGGCAAAAATCAATCGGCCGCAATCCAGAGATATTTTTTAAAAACATTTTCAAATTTACCTTATATTGAACACATCCTAGTTCTGTTATATCGCATCTACAAGATTTTGATATTATTTATTTTGAGAACAATACCTTAACATAAGTATGAGCAGTCAGTTATGGCCAGTTTGGACAGAAAGAGGTGAAAGAATTCCGGCCAGATACGGCCAGTTTAAATGCTAAAGGGTTAAAATTATATCATCTTAGTCAATCTTAATAATCATTCTAACTCCTAACAAGTTGTGGCACCCTAGAGCCTTGCAAGTTAGAATGGCTCTTCCAGCGCATCTCCCTTACTATCCTCTGGGGAAACGCCTTCTCCATCCTGTCTGCCGAGCCTGTGGGAAGGCCAGCACATGGGACCCCATTTGCTCACCATACGGATTAATAGGCAAAGTTATAAACTATTAATAAATTGTGTTTTGATACATTAATTTATTAAATATAACTTATACCGAAGTTATATGAAAATACACGAGAAAGAACACAGATGAATCGTGTGATGTTTTTTGTTAAGATGTGTTTGTTTGTAAAAGTATTATTAAAGTTGTAGTTGCGTTCCTTGTGTTCAAGAGGAGCATAAGCAACTAACCACATGAGATATCCTAACAAGTTGTCACCCTAATCATCCTTAATAATAATTCTAGCTCCTAACAAGTTGTGTTCATGAAATTCGGGAAGCTTTCCATGGTCGGCTGACATACAATCTTTACATCCGTGCACTTCACTTTCTTTTTCTTTGATATATACACAATATTTTCATTATCCTTTTGTCTGGCATTTTCCCAGGTTTCTGAAGGTTGTATTATAATACTTGCCATTTCTTCAGTGGTTCTTTAGCATCAGTTTCAGCTATTTTTAATATGTCAAAATAAGACTTTAACCAACCATTCTCTCGATATAAGTTGATTATCCTGGCTTAGTGTGTTCTGCCTGTAAGTCATTTTCAAGTTGAGGATCAACTGTATTTAATTAAACGGGTTGCACTCATCTGCTTCTGTGAGTCTGGATCTGTGTGTGTGGTGTGTGGTGTGGTGTGTGTGTAGTGTGCCCCTGTGTTTGTGGTGTCTGTGTGTTGTGTGTGCCTCTGGCGTGTGTCTGTCTCTGGCGTGTGTGTCTGTCTCTGGCGTGTGTGTCTGTCATGGTGTGATGTGTGTACTTCAATAATATCACACATGTACTTCAATAATATCACACATATGTACTTCCATAATATCACACATATGTACTTCCATGATATCACACATATGTACTTCAATATCATCACACATATGTACTTCAATATCATCACACATATGTACTTCAATATCATCACACATATGTACTTCAATATCATCACACATATGTACTTCCATAATATCACACAAATATATGCTTCAATATCACATTTGTACTTCGATAATATCACACATGTTCTTCCATAATATCACACATATGTTCTTCCATATCACACAGTATGTACTTCCATAAATGATTATGGTTTCTGATTTGGGCTCAAGGCCAACAATTTTGGAGGAGGGACAGTTGATTAAATCGACCCCAGTTCATTACTGGTACTTTATTTTATTGACATTGTAAGGATGAAAAGCAAAGTTCCCCTCGACAGGATTTGAACACAAAACGTAAAGGGCTGTAACTCTATGCTGCAAAGCCCATTGTTCGATGCTCTACCATTTCTACAATTCAACTGATGTTTCCCTAATCACTTCTCTTCGTTTTGTTTGTTAACTTTAAAGCAACTCTTAATTTTCTCTCTAAGTAATTATCTCTCTAAGCATTATAGTAATCAGATTTTTTTCTCTAATTATATTAATCCGTAAAATTTGGATTATTTTAGTTAACAATAAAATACTCTGAACTATTTCATGAAAATCTTCTACTGGACATGGTTATTTCCATTCCTCTTCAATTTCGGTGAATTCTATCATTTAAACCAGCCATATCCCGCCAGAATACTTTCACCTCTTTCTGTTCAAATCGGTTGTAACCGGCTGCTCATACTGATGTTAAGGTATTGTTCACAAAATAAATATCAAAATCTCTTAGATTTGATATTATGTGAGATAAAGCCTTTACTGTGAAAAAAACAATTGTAAATATAGAGTTATGTGAATGCTAAAGGGTTGAATAAAGGTTTGGAAATCAGCATTATTCTTTTGTTATAAATCCTTGGTGTAGATGTAGCAATTTCAGTTTTACGTATTTTTATAAACTTCTGAATAGAAACATAAAATTCTTTCAATCATTTTAAAATCATAGAAATAACAAGCAAATTTACTCCAAATCACACCCTTTTTTTCTTCTTCTTCTCCCACTTATTCCTGGGATTGTCATGGTGGCAGTCCCTCAACCACACCTTCCATTATATCTTGTCAGAAGGAACTGTCTCCAATGAAGCCAGCTGGATCCTCAAGCAAGACCAGCTAAGCTCATGGATATTATTCAACCATCTTTCTTGGGGGGTCAACCCTTGAATATCCTATCGGTTGGTTTTTTTTCTGTAAAATCTGTCCAGTGATTCTTTCCTGAGACATTCTAACCACATGTCTGTTATATCAGAGCTGTGATCTCTCAATTCTGAGAAGTAACAGCTCTACCTGGAGCTACTCTCTGATCTACACACTCTATTGAGTAATATTACTCCAAACACCTTTCAGAAGAATCCCACCTATATTTGCTTCAGCAAATCAGATGCTATCATTTTATTCAAGATGTCTTGTAGTTCTGGCTAGATTATCTGAAAAAAAAAAAGTGGAATGGTCACTATTTTATGTTTGAAAAATTGGGCAAAAATCGAAACCTTATTTACATAGAATTTGAAGTTGGTGAAAATCATAAAATATTGACCTCCAAATATAAGCTGCCACTCACTTCTACTATTGATTATTTAGTCACCTATTCCTCCACTTATATTTGAGGCACATGGCTTTGTGTGGTTAGCGTATTTGGTCCACAATCGTAAGGTCGTGAGTTCGAATCTCGGTGCCATGTTGTATCGTTGAGCAAGACACTTTATTTCACGTTGCTCCAGTCTACTCAGCTGGCAAAAATGAGTTGTACCAGTAATTCAGAAGGCCAGCCATGTCACATTTGGTGTCACGCTGAATCTCCCAAAGAACTACATTAACCCTTTAGTGTTCAAACTGGCCAAAACCAGCCAGAATTCTCTACCTCTTTCTGTTGAAACTGGCTGTAACTGGTTGCTCATACTGATGTTAAGGTATTGTTCTCAAAATAACTTTCAAAATCTCAGATTCGATATTATGTGATAATTATGCGAGGTAAAGCCTTTACCATGAAAATGTAATAGTATATATAAAGTAATGTGAATACTAAAGGGTTAAGGGTACATATGTCTGTGGAATGCTCAGCCAGAACTACATTAAGGGTACGCGTGTCTGTGGAATGCTCAGCCACTTGGATGTTAATTTCACAGGCAGGCTGTTCAGTTGATCAATCAATAGGAACACTCGTCATAGTAACCGACGGAGTACCTCCAATATGGTAAATTTAACAGCAGGAATTATTCTAGTAAATCTCTTGGGAAATCATGTTTTTTTTTCTTAGCTTTATTTCATAATTATGAATATATCAACATGGATTTCTTTCATCCTTTTGTGTTGAAATTTTGGAACTTTGGTTTATAAACAACTTTAATGCCAGCTAGTTTGGTAAGTTTCCTTCTTACGTCTTCCCTCTTACATCTTCCTTCCTTTCTTTCCCACTCCTTTCCTCCTCCTTCTCCCTTGGAGGGTCATGGAGGGCAGATAAGTTAGGTAGTGTTTATTTTATTTAATTTCGCTATATTGATGTCTTCAAATAAGATTGGTAAATTGATATAACTAAGAAAACTGTTTCCCCATCTGATTTGCTTGTTTTTCTTGATAAATATTTGGAAAAACAGTAATGGCTAGACTGGTTGGCATCAAGAAAACAGTTATGACTTGACTGGTCAGTATCAAGAAAACAGTTATGGCTAGACTGATCTATATCAAGAAAACAGTTATGGCTAGACTGATCTATATCAAGAAAACAGTTCTGGCTAGACTGGTCTGTATCAAAAAAACAGTTATGGCTAGACTGAGTAAATACCAGTTTTATAGCAGTTATGACTGGACTGATCACTCGATATCAAGAAAAACAGTTATGGCTGGACAGAGTGAATATCAGTTTTACAACAGTCAAATTTAGATTGTTTGAATGCTTGAGAGTAAAAATATAATTGACATTTTTATTAACTCTTAATACTTTTTCTAGGTTTTTTTTTATATCTTCAAAGTTGGATTTCTTAACTTACTTTTTCTCAATTATTTGCTTCAAGTATATTTTTTCTCCTAATTGTTGAAATTTCTCTGACCTTTCAAAACCTTTTCTTTTATCTAATGTCAAGGGGAATTTTTTATATTTTTAATCTCTCGCTCTCTCTCGCTCTCTCTCGCTCTCTCTCGCTCTCTCTCTCTATCTCTCTCTCTCTCTCTCTCTCTCTCTCTCTCTCTCTCTCTCTCTCTCTCTCTCTCTCTCTCTCTCTCACACACAGTTATTTTGAACTTGTTCAAATTTAAGAGCTCTTTTAAGTTAGAACTCTCCGGATACTGACTGATCGACTGTGAAAAGATTAAGACAATAGCAGACTACCAGATCTTAACTGTCATCCTTTACACCAGTGACTCCCAGCGTGGGGCACCCATGCTCCCACGGGGAGGGGGAGGGGTGCAATTTGAAAATGATGTTAATGAGAACAAACTTCAGGTTTTACCTTATTACTTTTACACCAAGGTAACTTTGGTACACATTACTGTCAGAAACTCCTGTCTCGCCTCCTCCACACATGTTATTGTACATCTGACACCACCTACACCAAGGTAACTTTGGTACACAACACCTGTCTCACCTCCTTCATTCACGTTATTGTACATATGGCACCACCTATGCACCAATTTGTTTACACTCTGCAGTTGATCATCGTTTTCATATCAAAGGTGGGGGAGGAGCATAACAATGTTGAGGTGGGGCATGGTGCCCAAAAGGTTAGGAACCACTGGTTTATGCTATTTTCTGGGTTCCATCAGTCAGACACAGCCATTTAATTTACATGGAATTTATTTATCTAATTCCTTCTCGTGTGTGTGTTTTCTAAACATCTTACCACCATCACCTCCATTCCACCATTGTTTGTCTTTAGGTCAACAAAAAATTCTCTATTATATTTGGGGGAGTTTTCTAATATACCTTAATTAATAAATAGGTGAAAAGAAAAATAGTAAAAAAAAAAAAACGAACACCTAAACTTAAAGATGATCCTTCATTGTGCTACTATTTCATCTATGTCATAGAGGCTCTGTATAAACTATTGGTAGTAGTAGTAGTAGTAGCCAAAAGGTAGAGAGTTCACATCTATTGTAACCTTTTCATGGAAGATTGTTTTAAATAAATATAGACACTTTAAAGCCAGCAGTATTATATCACAGAACTATGGATAGTTTCATTTGTAATATTGTATCATAGAACCAGAACTAGGGGTAGTTCCAGGTAGTACTGTATCATAGAACCAGAACTAGGGGTGGTTCCAGGTAGTATTGTATCATAGAACCAGTTACTGTTTTGTAATTGTGGATGCTTTCTAAATATGGAAGTTTTGTGAGTGTAAGTAGCAGTTATTCTTTGTAAATATGGAAGTTTTGTGAGTGTGAGTAGCAGTTATTCTTTGTAAATATGGAAGTTTTTAGTGTAAGTAACCAATCAATCTTGAACAGCAATGAGGAGAGGAGACATTAGCCTACCTTGTACAATGTTACAGCATATTATTTGAATATATTAAGAAGATAAGCTGAAGCAATCTTGGTTTGTGCAACTTATCTTCAGAAGAGAACCTGTTTCTACATTTATTTTGTGTGCAACTTATCTTCAGAAGAGAGCCTGTTTGTGCATTTATTTTGTATGCAACTTATCTTCAGAAGAGAGCCTGTTTCTACATTTATTTTTTTATTTTGTGTGCAACTTATCTTCAGAAGAGAGCCTGTTTGTGCATTTATTTTGTATGCAACTTATCTTCAGAAGAGAGCCTGTTTGTGCATTTATTTTAACACATGAACTCTCTACATTATCATTTATTGTCTAAGTTAAAACCAGACTTGTGTACAATAATTGTTTCTACTTTTGGCACAAGGCCAGCAATTATCCAGTGTATTACTGGTACTTTATTTTATCGACCCTGTAAGGATGAAAGGCAAAGTTAACCTCAGTGGGATTTGAACTCAGACCATAAAGGGCCATGATACACACACACACACACGCGCGCACACGCACACACGCGTTTCACTTTGGAGGTGAATATTGCACTGTTGTTTTCGATGTTTTGAATGAATAAGGCCTTCAAAACTGTCAGGAATTGGTAAAAAAAAAAAATCATATGTAATGGAGTTATGAAATTTTTTATATTTTGATAGAGTATAGATTTGTTTAACAAATATATTCTCCACTCATGAGAATTTCAAACCTGCGCCATCTAAACATGTTGATTACCTCCCTCAGCTTATAAGTGGGGTTTGGATATTTGCCTATTTCTCAGATGTAAAATAGAGGGGTCAGCTTATATATGATTATATATACAGTAAGTAGCCTTATGTGAATTTTATATATTCACTAATTGCCTACTGAGGTAAGACCTTTAGTGGAAGTAATGTGTTTTCTAACAGTGCCAATTTTGTTTTTCTTTTTTTGGTCCCATATTCCCCGGCTTATATTTGAGTATATACAATAAATAATTATTGGTTTAAGTCCATAAAATTTGACTGTATAGCCAAATGTTGGTGGGGGTTAATTTATTTTTATTGTAATAACTATGTTTGTCTACCACATAGACCTTAACTCTTTAGCATTTAAACCGGCTGTATCCGGCCACAATTTCTGTTTAAACTGACCATAACTGGCCACTGATACTGATAAGGTATTGTTCTCAAAATAAATATTAAAATCTCGTAGATTCAATATTATGTAAGATATCATGCAAGATAAAGCCTCTACTGGGGAAATACAACAGTGTATATAGAGTATTGTAAATGTAAGAATTTTTTCACCTCTTTCTATTCAATCCGACCGTAATCGGCCTCTCATACCAATGTTAAAGTAATGTTCTCAAAATAAATAACATAAATCTCATAGCTTCAATATTATGCGAGATAGTCTTTACTGTGAAAATATGAGTGAATATAGAGTAATGGAAATGTTTAGTTTGTGTAAAAAAACAAAACAATTATTTTGGGGAAAAGCAAAACTTACACGTGATGCATAATAATTTGTTTAACCTTTTAGCATTTAAACCGGCCATATCCGGCCAAAATTCTCTCAACACTTTCTGTTCAAACTGGCCATAACTGGCCCCTCATACTGATATGGTATTGTTCTCAAAATAAATATCAAAATTTCATTGATTTGATATTATGTGAAATAATCATGCGTGAAAAAGCCTTTACTGTGAAAATACAATAGTAAATATAGTGTAATGTAAATACTAAAGGGTTAATATCAATTTGCAATTTCAACCCTTGTAACAGTTTTAACACAACAACCAAAAATAATCAAAAATTACTTTTTTCTTGTGTTTCACTGTATTCAGTTTCATCATGTGATTGAGGCCATACCTAGATTAATGTAACTATGACCTCTCCTGACCTCTCAAACATCCAAATCTTTAAGCCCTTCATCAGCCTTCTCGCATTCCTCTCTCTTTATTGACCTGAAATTTCTTTAATCCTTCAGCCTCCCTCTATTCCATCCCTTGACTCTAGAGAATAAAACCTCATCTAGATAAAGCAATTAGCAATAAAATTAGGATTTAAATTCTTAAATATTTGATACTAATCCATTAATCCCGTTGGGTCTCCCTCACTGTTACTTAGTAAAACATTATTTATTGTTGATATAACCATAAATTGGTCAAACATAAAGAAAAAGAAAGCAGTATTGGAAAGCACTATAAATGCCATGAGACAAAAGGAGGAGGAAGAGCAAGGACTATTAAACAAAAGAAGAGGAAAGGGGGAAGCAGAGAGGGGGACAAACTTTACACTCTAGGTCGGAGAGGTGTTTCAGCTGCACCCCATGGAAAAAATAGTAAAGACAGTTCTGTGGACAATAGGGACCAACTCCCACTGCAACAGCCACCCCAAATCGCAGGGTCAGCCACTCAAAGGGCTCCTTACAAAGATGCCAGAGCTTTCAATGGTGACATAATTTTAATCCTTTAGCATTTAAACTGGCAATATCTGGCCAGAATTCTCTCACCTCTTTCTGTTGAAACTGGCTGTAACTAGCTGCTCATACTTATGTTAAGGTATTGTTCTCAAAAAAAATATCAAAATCTCGTAAATTTGATATTATGTGAGATAATTATGTGTTTACCACAAAAATACAATAGTAAATAAAGATTTCTTTATTTGCCACAAGGGCGCACAAGAAAAGGGGACAATACAAAGACATATGACGGGGATTTTACATACAGTTGTGTAAAAGTTTTAACATGAAAATATAACAATCGAAATCCTCAGTAGGGGGAGACATTACAAATGGGTTGTTTTATACCCCGTAGATAGAACAACCCTCGACTCCAGGAGTATGTTGTGCAAGTGCTCCTTTCTTCTTTTCACTCTCTTCTTCAACCTACAGGTTTATATACAAAGAAGGCCCAATCACTCAGGCCATTCTTGACACAATCACCCACCTTTCAGTAAATTTACTGGGGTGCAGTACCTCTCTCTCCACTCTGGTTCTCCTTCTAAAGTGGTATCTAAAGAAGGAATGAGCTGTTAATGTTATGTGAGGTAAAGTGTTTACCACAAAAATACAATAGTAAATATAGACTAATGTAAAGGGTTAAGGTAAAGTATTGTGGTTGACTCCAAATCAAGATGATATAAAATATTGAATTTTTTCTATTCAAAATTCCTAAACGAACAGCATTACCACGGTGACCTGCAAGAGATTATTTACTCTGTAGTAAATGCCACCAACAACATGTTTTCAAAAGGTTTCAAGTTTGTTAAGTTTAACTTGGAAGCAGAGAGACAAACTGAAGTTCTTAGAAACTAGTACTTGTCTTAACAAAGGAATGTAGTATTTATAGAGAATGTATACGAAGGTAAACTATCTATTAGTTCAGGTGTGTGTGTGTGTGTGTGTATATATATATAAGTATAATTAAAATTTCATACTCTTAACATGTATGTGTGACCTTAGGTTGTGGCCACCACTGTATAGTGAAGAAGCAGTTTCAATGCTGGCCTCATCAGGTGCCACGACAAACACACGCACACACATGTTATATCAGTTTATGTACAGAGTGGATAACCAAGACTGTGTGTATGTATGTATATATATATATTTATTTATTAAAATAACAGATTAAAGTTTCAGCAAAGAATTGCGGCTTTCACCCTTAACGGGATCTTCTGAAACTAATATATATATATATATATATATATATATATATATGTATGTAAAAGGTAAACAGAAATAACTTCACAATCGGTACAGTATATGGAAGGGATATATTAGGTTAACGCTTGATATAGCAGGAAGAGGGTCTTAACGTTTCGGATGCTAGTCCTTCATCAGAAGAAAGAATGAGAAATAAGATAGAGGGGACGGACGGGTTGGAATTGGAAAAAAATGTCTTTAAATAAAAATAACAGGTCTATTCATGTTGACATCTCTTGGAAAACTGTTGGTGCTGGGGTTTTGTGTATGATTTATTTTTTAGAAAAGTGGACGATGGAGCGCGTCTACCTGAAATGGAAAAAAAAAACTTTTGTAAAAAGAGCTATATTTGTGCATAAGCATGTGTGTGTCTATATATATATATATGAAAGAAAAAATGGCATGCTGCGTTGTTGCGAGTGTGATACATATGAATAAAAAAAATAGAGCGAGCAACGGGACTGTCCATCATCGGTGATCTTCTGACTATCATCGGTATTTCTTCGCATTAAAGGTCTTTAATGCGAAGAAATACCGATGATAGTCAGAAGATCACTGATGATGGACAGTCCCGTTCCTTGCTCTATTTTTCATTCATATGTGTGTATATATATATATATATATATATAATCTGTAGAGTGCTTCTAATCTGTTATAAACTAAATTTGTTGAATAATCAACAAATTAAATAACTCATTGCTTATATAATCTAATATGTAAGCATATAAACATGCCAGAAATACAAATTTCCCTGTATGTCTGCTCTTCCATGCTTGCATGGGTTGGACAGGTCTTTTCTAGTACAGCACCTCTCTGTACTCATCACAATCCCTTGTTAACTATTCCGCGAACTTCAGCGATTTGTAATGGGTTGATCGGGCCTCTTCTAGTACAGCATCCCTCCACATATCTCATCAACACTTCCATGAGCTTCAGTGATTTGTGATCATCTTTCACCACTCCTGTCCAGGTCTTCCTTGGACTTCCTCTACTGCAGCTTCCCTCCACTGGGTTCTTAGCACTTCTTCACCCAACAATTATCATACATGCCTTTACCAGTGCAGTCTTCTCTCTTACACACTACAGCTGATTCCTTTTATACCCAGTTTCTCTCTGTTCATCCATACTTCACTGTTCATGTACATTAACACTGTACATCCATCAAAGCATGCTTGCTTCATTTTTCACCAGCTTTCCCATATCCTTTGCATTCACTGCTCATGTCTTACTACCTGATACTGATCTTTGTTGCCCTGATTTTTTACCTGATACTGATCTTTGTTGCCCTGATTTTTTACCTGATACTGATCTTTGTTGCCCTGATTTTTTACCTGATAATGATCTTTGTTGCTCTGACTTCCAGTCTTTCCATCTGTTTCTTCTGTAACAACTGTATCCACAGCACTGCTTCTCCACCAGGTTCCCCTGTGTCTAGCTGATGATTTACTCTTGCCTTTCCACCTCTGTCTCTTCTTTACCCCTTCCCCACTGTCTCCATCTTTGTATTGACCTCTGTTCAGCCCTTGTGGCTAATAATTTCATTATTATTATCGTCATTAAGAGCAGTGGATTGGCAGTATCGGTAGAGGGTTGGACGCCATGCTTAGCAGCATAGTTACGGCCCTTTATAGTCCGAGTTCAAATGCTACCGAGGTTAGCTTTGCCTTTCGTCCTTTCGGGGTCGATAAAATAAAGTACCAGTAATGCACTGGGATAATCGATTTAATCAACTTTCCCCTCCCCACCAAAATTGCTGGCCTTGTTATATAAGAAGCCATTATTATTATTAATTTCTAATTACATTTTCTCTGTTAATTTAGGAAACATTCAACATCAGGTGAAAGTGGAAATAATCAAAGACAAACCATATTTTATCAATAAACCAAAACCTTTAAAGGCCGTGGTGACAAATTCTATGAAAGCTGGTGATCTTGTCTACACTCTCCGAAGTCAGTCTGAAAATGTTAGAAGTGAAATCACTTACGGCATGAATGATCGTGAGTTCAATATATATGATTTCTATCTTACCTTGTTTGATTTTGTAAAGTAACGGGCTAAAAGCTTTGCTGTATATGTACACACACACACACACATATCTATACATATATATATATATATATATATATATATATATACAATTCGTTTTTTAATTTTTTTGCACCACATGTGGTTAGAGCATTGGGTTTGCAATCGAAAGGTTGTGAGTTCAATTCTCGGACGGGGTGACACTTTATTTCACGTTGCTCCAGTTTACTCAGCTGTAGAAATGAGATGATAGGACTGGGGTCCCTATCATTAAATTACCCAAGACACCTCCAACGAGATATACCTTGGAGGAAGCCAGCTAAACCTGCATAGGTGTGAGCTGTCATACATATCTATACATACATATATATATATATGTATATATATATATATATAATTCGTTTTTCAATTTTTTGGCCCGACAAAAGACCTTTGACAATATATAAACAATCTTCCAGTTACCAAGCCAACCAACCAACCGGAAATTTATAATAAATTGAAGTGAAAGCCAAGAGGCACATGTGTTTTATTGGCAACAGGACCCTCAAAAAGTATGACACAAATAAATATGTGTATGGGAAAAGCGGATGGATGATGATGATGATAATGATGATGTGTGTGTGTATATATATATATATATAATAACAGTATTAATAAATGGAAAATATCTTTATAATAGCATATTTATTTTATTATACATATTTCAAGGACACAAAATTTTAGTGTTTTCATCAGATAAAATATAATTGTTTCTACTTTTGGCACAAGGCCAGCAATTACTCAGTACACTACTGGTACTTTATTTTATCGACCCCGGCGAAAGCGCAAACTTAATAGTATAAGCCTGCTATCGGCAGTGTTCTTGAAATGCGTATAATATAATAAATATGGTATTATAAAGATATTTTCCATTTATTGATATTGTTAATATTGTTAATAATACTCCAGAAAAAAACTGTAGAGTACTTCAAATCTGTTATAAAATTAACTCTGTTGAATAATAATCAACAAAACATATAACTCATTGTTTATATATATATTTATGTATTTATGTGCAACCCACATTGTAGTCGGTCGGCTGTGATATCGATAAAATGATCTAATCAACATTTCTATCCTATACCCCCCAAAAATTGTTGGCCTTGTGCCTAAATCAGAACCAATAATTTTTTTTTTTTTTTTCTTTTGTTCCACAGCCAGTAATTTCTTTGTCTTGAACAAGGATACGGGTGATATAAGCATTCTTTGGAAACAAAAATTAATTCCAAATATGTATTATATGATAGATGTTTATGCCACTGATATTTCTGTTACACCAAATTTGAAGACAGATACTGAAACTCTTGAAGTTTTTTATGGTCCCCTTCCACCACAGTTCTATGAAGCAAGCTACACTGGCAAAGTTTTTGAAAACAACCAACCCAATCAAGTGTACGTAATGATATATATTGTTTTAAATTTTTTTGCTTTTTCTTTTTCTTTTTCTTTTCTTTTTCTTTTTCTTTTTCTTATCAAATCTTCTTGCCAGAAATCAGAAACCATTGTTACTCACAAATTATTCCAACCCATGCTAGTATGGAGAAATGGACATTAAACGATGATGATAATGATCATATTCTATCTTAGTATTTATAGAACAATACAGCTTAACCCTTTAGTTAACCTGGCCAAAACCAGTTTTGGTTCTATGAAATAAAACCACTAATTTTAAAGGTTTCCAATTTAAATTTTAATTTTCCGCATAATTTTATTTCGGAACCATATGTTGAAATGATTAATAATTTGAGTAAATCCTTCAAAATTCTTAATTAATTAATTGAAATAGTGTTCCAATTGAATTATCTCGCATAACATTTGCATTACTCTATATATACTATTGTATTTTCATGGTAAAGGCTTTATTTCACATAATATTGAATCTGAGATTTTGATATATTTTGAGCAGTGGATTGGCAGTATCGGTAGAGGGTCGGACGCCATGCTAGGGCAGTGGATTGGCAGTATCGGTAGAGAGTCGGACGCCATGCTTTGACACATAGTTACAGCCCTTGCCATTCTGAGTTCAAATCCGGCCAATGTTAACTTTGCCTTTCATCCTTACGGGGTCGATAAAATAAAGTACCAGTAATGCACTGGAATAATTGCTGGCCTTGTGCCAAAAGTTGAAACAATTATTTATATTTTGAGCATCGGTATGAGTAGCCAGTTTCAACAGAAATAGGTGAGTTATGGCAGCATATGACTGATTTAAATGCTAAATGGTTAAATCATTACTTAGAATTGAGAAGTTGAACATTGCTGTGAAGTCCTTCTCTGCAGTTCTATTGTACAAATTGTTTTGCATCATGTTTAACCCTTTAACATTTAAACCGGCTGTATCCGGCCAGAATTCCCTCACCTCTTTCTGTTCAAACTGGCTGCAACCGGCTGCTCATACTTGAATTAAGGTATTGTTCTCAAAATAAATAACAAATTCTCATAGAATAGATATTATGTGAGATAATTATGTAAGATAAAACCTTTACCACGAAAATACAATAGTATATATAGAGTAATGTAAATGGTAAAAGGTTAAGTTTTGAAACTAATTTTCTTTCTTTTTTTTTTATTTTTTTTATTTTTTATTTGCAACATATTTAATCATTTTTTAGAATTCAGGACTTGAACATAGCTGTGAAGTCCTTCTCTGGCAACAATATTGTATTTACTTTGGGAACAATAGCAAATAATGGCACATCAGATTTTCAAATTCAGAAAAAACCTGGTAAAGGTGCTGAAGCTTCAGTGTATGTGATGAAAACCTTTATATTCAACAAAGGTCCCAATGTGTACAATTTAAAGATCACGGCTACAGATTCAAACAGCAGTTCTGTTCCTGTAAGTAACTTGTGTGTGTGTGTCAGTGTGGTGTGGTGTGTGAGTGGATAGTGTGTGGTGTGTGTGTGAATGTCAGTGTTGTGTGGTGTGTGACTGTCTTTGTTGTGTGTGTGTCGGTGTGGTGTGGTGTGTCAGTGTGGTGTGGTGTGGTGTGTGTGTCAGTGGATAGTGTGTGGTGTGTGTGAATGTCAGTGTGGTGTGGTGTGTGACTGTCTTTGTTGTGTGTGTGTCAGTGTGGTGTGGTGTGTCAGTGGATAGTGTGTGGTGTGTGTGTGAATGTCAGTGTTGTGTGGTGTGTGACTGTCTTTGTTGTGTGTGTGTCGGTGTGGTGTGTGAGTGGATAGTGTGTCTCTGCGTGTGACTGTCAGTGTTGTGTGGTGTGTATGTGTGTCAGTGTTGTGTGGTGTGGGACTGTGTGGCAGTGTGGTGTGTATGTGTGTCAGTATATGAGGTATATGTCAGTGTGGTGTGTGCGGTATGTATGTGTGTCAGTATATGAGGTGTGTCAGTGTGTGTTATCCAACCATTGTTTAAAGCTGAATTCTAAAATATGAATTTAAACCCCTTCTTTAGTTCTACACTCAGTCAACATACTATTTTATAGACTTACATTAATTGTAAGTTGCTGTTAACATATTATACAGAAAACATTTAAAAAACTAACTGGACATAATTGAGGTGAAGAGAAAACATTAGTCAATTGCTAATATTGGGAAGTGGAAGGAAGCTGCAGTAGAAAGTCTTGGGGAGGGGTGGTGAGAGCTGACCTTAAATCACTGAGATCACAGAGGAGATGACAAAGGATTGCGATGAGAGATGCTGTGCTGAGAAGGACCCGTTCAATCCATGCAAGTATGGAAAAACGGACACTAATATGGGGAACAACACTGTGCATGTTTCTGATTTATTCTGACCTCATCAGCAAACATTGCAGTCACCCTATATATACTGAAAGATGAAAAATTCACTAAGTAAATGTAAAACAATATTGTACATTTGTTGATTTAAGAAAATAGGATTATTTAGAGATTAGATAACTTCAAGTTTAGGTAAATTAATGTTTATATATTTAATGCAAGGCAAATTGTATTATCACATCTACAGGGGAGTGGCAGTATTAGTAGAGTCGGACACCATGCTTTGACGCATCAAATTATGGCCCTTGTCATTCTTAGTTCAAATCCCGCCGAGGTTAGCTTTGCCTTTCATCCTTACGGGGTCAATAAAATAAAGTACCAGTAATACACTGGGATAATTGCTGGCCTTGTGCCAATAGTAGAAACAATTATCATATCTAAAACTGATTTTGCATAATGCTTTTTCAGGGGTTTTTTTTTTATGATTTAATGATTTAATGATTGAATTTTCTTTTCTTTTTTAGCTGACTGTATATATAATTGACAGGAATGACCATAAACCTTCATTTTCTCTCAGTAATTATATATTCTTATCAGTGAATGAAGATATTAAAGTTGATGATGAAATTGATGACAAAGGTTTGGAAAAATTATTTTCAAAAGAAATTAATAAATATTTCTGTTTGATTATATTGATGAAATGTTAAGCTGAAATTAATATTTCCATAGACTAATGAAATACATTTGACTGTGTCTCAATTAATTTTGAAAATTATCAAGAATTTGAAGGGATTTAGCAGCTATTGATAAAAATATGATGAAAGATTTTCAAACGGGCTTTATTTTCATCTAAAATGAAGACTTTGAAACAGGTTTTTTGGGGGGGTTTTTTTGTACCTTTAAAACCAGAAGTAGCTTTCAATGTCTTTAGTTGTCTAGAACCTTATAAAACTAAGAATTTCTTTTTATAAAGTAAACTTGTACATTGACAATTGTTGAATGTGTAAACAATAAACTATTATGATACACATATGTGTAAACGCATAGTGAAGCCCCATGGCTTAGGGGTTAGAACATTGGGTTTACAATCGAAAGGTTGTGTGTTCAATTCTCGGACCGGGTGATGTGTTGTTTCCTTGAGCAAGACACTTTATTTCACATTGCTCCAGTTTACTCAGCTGTAGAAATGAGATGATAGGACAGGGGTCCCTATCATAAAATTACCCAAGACACCTCCAACGAGGTATACCTTGGAGGAGGCCAGCTAAACCTGCATAGGTGTGAGCTGTCACACACACACACATGTGTAAACTATTATGATACACATACATGTGTAAATTAAGATACGCATACATGCTGGCAACTGTGATATATTCACAGAAGAAAATAGAGAAAAATAAAATGTTTTTTCATTGCGAAAAAATATTTTTCTCTGACAATGAGACTACCCATATGTTTATTGTATATAAACTTATTATATATGTCTTCATATACATCTCTATACATAAATATATACATTGACATTGATAATTGTTAAATGTTTAAACTATTAAAATATACATACATGTATGCTTCTATATATGGTGGCCTTCCACATAGTTTCCAAATTGCACTCACCATGTATTTAGTCGACCAAAAGCTATGGTAGTTATGGTAGAAGTCACTTGGTCAATATGCCATGCAATGAAGTCAATCCTAAAACCTACAGCCCTGTCTGCATCAATTGTTATACTACATTTAATATAAATTACTATTAACAATGCCAGTGGAAGGAAGCTGCAGTAGAGATAGACCAAGAAAGACTTGGGGAGAGGTGGTGAGAGCTGACCTTAAATCACTGAGATCACAGAGATGACAAAGGTTCGCGATTGGTTGAGAGATGTTGAGAAGGACCCGTTCAATCCATGCAGGTATGGAAAAACGGATGTAAAAATGGAGGATATTAATACTGCAGTGGATTGGCAGTATCGGTAGAGGGTCAGACGCTATGCTTTGACGTATAGAGTTATGGCCTTTGCCATTCTGAGGTTAACTTTGCCTTTCATCCTTACGGGGTCGATAAAATAAAGTACCAGTAATGCTCTGGGTAATTGCTGGCCTTGTGCCAAAGGTAGAAACAATTAATTATTAATACTAAAATAGAACTAAACATTTATTGAGTAAAGATAGTCTTCCGAAAATTTTATATTTTTGTGGTTATTTTCTAAAGTGTTCTGTATTTTACACAAGATTCTCTTTAAACATGTTTCAGTCATAAAAATCATTGCCAATGACAGAGATAGTGGTAAAAATGCTGAAATTGATTTTGAAGTCACAGATGACCACTTTAGAGTGAAAAGAGAGAAAACAGGTGAAGGGCAGTATCAAGTTTTTCTTATTGTCAACAAGTAAGTAAAATATTTTATAATTTTCATTAGCTGCCTTAACCCTTTAGCATTTAAACCGGCTGTATCTGGCCAGAATTCTTTCACCTCTTTCTGTTCAAACTGGCTGTAACTAACCACTCATACTGACATTAAGGTATTGCCCTCAAAATAAATATCATAATCTCATAGATTCGATATTATGTGAGATAAAGAGTTTACCATAAAAATGTAACAGTAAATATAGAGTAATGTAAATGCTAAAGGGTTAATGACAGTTGTTTCTTGTTGCCATTCTTTTTCTTATTTTGTATATATTCAAAGAAAAAACTTCAAACAAATTACAGCTGTGTATAAAATTTTTGCCAATCATGATCATCATTACCATCATTTTACGTCCGCTTTTTCCTGCTTGCAAGGGTGGAACAGGTCCTATTCAGCACAGCATCTCTCCACTTGTCACGGTCCTTCGTCATCTCCTCCGTGAGTGTCAGAGATCTGTGGTCTGCACTCACCACCTCCGCCCATGTTTTGCCAATGTATATTAAAATATTTTGTCAGTCTTCTTCTTCACACGTATTCCTGGGAGGGTCGTGGGGGATGAGTCCTCAACCATGTCTTCCAGTCGGTATACATCATATTTCCATACATTCCCATACTCTACTGAGTGTATTTTGTTGTGGCACCAGCATGGCACCAAGTTGTCATGTCTTTGACACAGCTGAAGATGTCCCAATCTTTTGTTTGGCAAGTTCTCTATAGCTGGATGCTCTTCCATACACATCACCATTGCAGTCTACTTTGTTGCACATTACATCTTCCATACGCATCACCAGTCTTCTCTACGCATCACCAGTCTTCTCTCTTGCATATTGCATCAGTTCTCTCTTATACAAAGTTTTTCTCTCAGTTCACTTACATCATCATCATCATCATCATTATCCTCTTCATCATTATTATCGTTTTTACATTCGTTTTTCCACGCTTGCATAGGTTGGACTTAAGTATATATGATTATTAATTTCAGACCACTGGATTATGAAAAATTGCCAACACATAAATTTCAAATCATAGCTTCTGACCGTGGAGATATATCACTCAATTCTTCAGCTACAGTTGAAGTACATCTTAAAAACTTGAATAACAAATGGCCGGTATTTCCTAAATATATGAATTTCAGTGTTAATGAAAGAGCCCCAATAAATACTTTTGTTACCAAATTGAAAGTTCTGGACCCGGATGGAGATAACGTGTGCTTTTATTTTGGTAAGTATTTTAGTCTTTCTTCTGCATGGCTTAGTGGTTAGAGCATTGGGCTTGCAATCGAAAGGTTGAGAGTTCAATTCTCGGACCAGGTGATGTGTTGTTTCCTTGAGTAAGACACTTTATTTCACGTTGCTCCAGTTTACTCGGCTGTAGAAATGAGATGATAGGACTGGGGTCCCTATCATTAAATTACCCAAGACACCTCCAACGAGATATACCTTGGAGGAGGCCAGCTAAACCTGCATAGGTGTGAGCTGTCACAAACACACATGTAACCCAGTACAACCTGCTCCATGGTTGAGTGGCTTTTGTCTACAACTGCTACCATGTAACCCAATACAACCTGCTTCATGGTCACTTGGTCAGCCAATAAACTTTTCAGTTCACCGTCGTATAATAACTGCATTGTTTCTGTCTAAGAACTATGTTGAAAAATAAATCTCATTTGGTCATTCCATGAGAGTATCTTGGTCAGCCTATGAACTTTTCAGGTGACATCTCGCATCCATCGCATGATGGAATCTTTGTTGTCTTTACACTGTTTATTAAACTATTGTATTTTGGTAGTGAAATCACTGTTTTTCAGAACTCGTATTTCATTATTACTTTTTCGTTTTTTATTTTAGGAAATTTTCAGGAAAAATCTGAAAAATTTGCAATTGATAAAAAGCTGGGAACCATCACAGTGATATCTGATCTTTCCAATTCTAAAGAAAAGTATTATTTAAATGTAACAGTTACTGATGAAGAATGCTGTTGTGAAATAGCACCTCCTCATACCTCTAAAGCCACTTTGACAATATCAGTTGAGGATACTAATAATAACAAACCAAACTTTCATGACTGCTCTTCTTATAATGCCAGTATTGATGAAGATATAAGTCTTAATTCATTTGTTATTCAGGTAAGTTGCATTTCTTAAGTATCATTTCACAGATAATGTTCAACTGCAGTAAAAGTTATCTAATGAATTATTTTTATCTTTTTTTTCTTTTTTTATCTCTCTTTTTTTCCCTTCTATTAAATAATTTAGGTAAAAGCTGATGATAAAGATCGAGGCAAAAATGGAGAGATTTCTTACACCCTGATTGAAAGTACAACTGAGAAACTACCATTTCAAATTGACAGGCGGTCTGGTAATATAACAGTAAAGAATAGCTTATTGAACCAACATAGAATTTATAATGTATTAGTAAAAGCTACTGACAATGGAGTTGCCAAATTGTATCACTTATGTCTACTGACCATAAATGTTGCAGACGTAAATAATAACCGTCCAAAATTTGACCAGCCTGAATACAATCACATAGAAAAAAAAGACATAAAAGTTGGACAACCAATATTTTCTGTCCAAGCAAGAGATGAGGATGAAGGCAAGAATGCAGATATTTATTACAACATTAGCAGTGACTATTTTTCTATTGACCAAAATGGTATCATCAGTGTAAACAGATCCTTAAAGAATGTGAGTTAAGTTGTATTTTTCTTTCACTTCTTATTTTGTCTATTTTTCTCTGCATAATAGTAAGTGGCTGCTACAAAGAATCAATCCTCTCAAATTCAAATCCTGCTGAGGTAAACTTCACATTTCATCTTTTGAGGATCAAAGTAGCAACCAAGTACACTGAAACATCATATTTGATTGAATTTAACCTTGATATATATGGTCCCATAACTCCTGATAGCCACAAGGCCGCTGTATTGACATAGACCGTTTCTTGGACATTTTAAGCCTGGTGACGCCCATTCCTCTCAAGGCCTGAGTACACCAGATTTCGTCCAGAGAGAGGAAAAATCGACCCCAGTATTAGACTGGTACTTTTCTTATCGACCTCCTTGAAAGGATGAAAGGCAAAGTTGACTTAAGCAGGATTTGACCTGAGAGAGCAGAAAGCCGGAATAAATACCATAAAACATTCTATCTGACCTTCTAACCACTCTACCATTCTATCTGACATTCTAACCATTCTATCTGACGTTCTAACCACTCTAACCATTCTATCTGACGTTCTAACCACTCTAACCATTCTATCTGACGTTCTAACCACTCTAACCATTCTATCTGACGTTCTAACCACTCTACCATTCTATCTGACGTTCTAACCACTCTAACCATTCTATCTGACGTTCTAACCACTCTAACCATTCTATCTGACGTTCTAACCACTCTAACCATTCTATCTGACGTTCTAACCACTCTACCATTCTATCTGACGTTCTAACCACTCTAACCATTCTATCTGACGTTCTAACCATTCTATCTGACGTTCTAACCATTCTATCTGACGTTCTAACCATTCTATCTGACGTTCTAACCATTCTATCTGACGTTCTAACCATTCTATCTGACGTTCTAACCATTCTATCTGACGTTCTAACCACTCTACCATTCTATCTGACGTTCTAACCACTCTAACCATTCTATCTGACGTTCTAACCATTCTATCTGACATTCTAACCACTCTAACCATTCTATCTGACGTTCTAACCACTCTAACCATTCTATCTGACGTTCTAACCATTCTATCTGACGTTCTAACCACTCTAACCATTCTATCTGACGTTCTAACCACTCTACCATTCTGTCTGACGTTCTAACCACTCTACCATTCTGTCTGACGTTCTAACCACTCTAACCATTCTATCTGACGTTCTAACCACTCTACCATTCTATCTGACGTTCTAACCACTCTACCATTCTATCTGACGTTCTAACCACTCTACCATTCTATCTGACGTTCTAACCACTCTACCATTCTATCTGACGTTCTAACCACTCTACCATTCTATCTGACGTTCTAACCACTCTACCATTCTATCTGACGTTCTAACCACTCTAACCATTCTATCTGACGTTCTAACCACTCTAACCATTCTATCTGACGTTCTAACCACTCTAACCATTCTATCTGACGTTCTAACCACTCTAACCATTCTATCTGACGTTCTAACCACTCTACCATTCTATCTGACGTTCTAACCACTCTACCAATTCACCGCCATGGTATGCCTGGCCCTTATTTTATTATCCTGAGTTGAAATTGGAGTAAATTATAAAACTAAATAGTTTGATATTTAGTCTGTTAGTCTGTCATGTCTTTCTCTTACTTCATCACGTTTAACTAATACCCGTGAATTATATTTTCTTTGACAATTACCTACAGGAAAATATGTAAATGAACAAAATTATTCAACCATTTATAACTTTTGTTCTTTTTTTTTTTCTTTCTTTCAATTCTAGTATCATTCAGATTCAATAGTGTTTACAGTGACAGCTATTGACAAAGGCATACCACCCCAGAGCACTCCAGTGAATGTAAACATCACATTCAAAAGCTCTCTTGATAATGTCCCTAGATGGCTAAACAAAACAAACCTTGTTATAAAAGTCAATGAAAATCAACAACGGGGCGTAACATTTGCCTATCTTGTTGCCAATTCTAGTATACCAGATCCTACAGTCACATTTTGTTTAACAGACTGTCTTAAGAACTATAAAAATTTCAAAATCCATTCCAACGGAAGCAAAATGGAGATAAGGCTCAAAGAAACTCTGGATTATGAAAAGCATCAAGAATACCAAATATGGGCCAAAGTGATGGTAACTATTTCATCTCACACCCCCTTAACATTGCTTTCATCTCACCCACCCCTTAACATTGCTTTCATCTCACCCACCCCTTTAACATTGCTTTCATCTCTCACATCCCCCTTAATCTTATACCATTTACATTACTCGATATTCACTATTGTATTTTCACAGTAAAGGCTTTCATCACCACCACCATCATAATAATAATAATCATCATCATCATCATTTTATGTCCGCTTTTCCCTGCTCGTGAGATTTTGATGATGTTTATTTTGAGAACAATACCTTAACATCAGTATGAACAACCAGTTATGGCTGGTTGAAACAGAAAGAGGTCAAAAAATTTTGGCCGTATATGGCCAGTTTAAATGCTAAAGGGTTAACATTGCTTTCACCTCGCAACCCTTTAACATTGCTTTCATCTCACATCCCCTTAACATTGTTTTCATCTCACATCCCCTTAACATTGCTTTCATCTCACCCACCCCTTAACATTGCTTTCATCTCACCCACCCCTTAACATTGCTTTCATCTCGCCCACCCCTTAACATTGCTTTCATCTCACCCACCCCTTAACATTGCTTTCATCTCACCCACCCCTTAACATTGATGTCGTCTCTCACAAGCCCTTAACATTGATGTCGTCTCTCACAAGCCCTTAACATTGATGTCATCTCTCACGAGCCCTTAACATTGATGTCTTGTCTCACAAACCCTTAACATTGATGTCGTCTCTCACAAACCCTTAACATTGATGTCTTCTCTCACAAACCCTTAACATTGATGTCTTCTCTCACAAGCCCTTAACATTGATGTCTTGTCTCACAAGCCCTTAACATTGATGTCTTGTCTCACAAGCCCTTAACATTGATGTCTTGTCTCACAAGCCCTTAACATTGATGTCGTCTCTCACAAGCCCTTAACATTGATGTCTTGTCTCACAAGCCCTTAACATTGATGTCTTCTCTCACAAGCCCTTAACATTGATGTCGTCTCTCACGAGCCCTTAACATTGATGTCTTCTCTCACAAACCCTTAACATTGATGTCTTCTCTCACAAGCCCTTAACATTGATGTCTTGTCTCACAAGCCCTTAACATTGATGTCTTCTCTCACAAGCCCTTAACATTGATGTCTTCTCTCACAAGCCCTTAACATTGATGTCATCTCTCACAAGCCCTAACATTGATGTCGTCTCTCACAAGCCCTTAATATAGCACCTTTATATAATATAACTTCACTGATAATTTATTACATAATATAACTTTCTTTGCCCTTCTTATTCTCCTCAGAATCAACAATTACCAACTCCATTACACAAAGAAATCCGTTTCAAAATAGAAGTGCAGGATGCTAATGATAATGAACCAAAATTTGAAAAGTTTGATCAAGACTCTGGACAATATTTAGGATATATATCGGAGAACATGAATATATCAACTTCAGTTATTCAAATATTTGTCACTGATGATGACCCTACACCAGCATTTAGAAATGTGAGTTCTTGTTTTATATAATGGTTCATCCATCCCCAGGACTGGTTGCAAGCCCATTGCCAGATTTTACAGCATAAAATGGAGGCTGCAATATAGTTTTCGAAACAGGTTCTTGTGCATCCATTCCCCACTTCCCAGGACTGGTCGCAGGCTCATCTCAACGGTCCCCTCTACCTAATCACTAATACTCCAATTTTGTAGGATTTGTAGTGATCATCATCGTCATCATCATCATTTTACGTCCGTTCTTCCACACTAGCATGGGTTAGACGGGTTGTCCTGTTGTGGGTAGTGTCCGGTTGGCTGACCTTGTCTTGCTCATACTGGAACTGATTCTGGCTAGATTTCTACAGCTGGATGCTCTTCCTAACACCAACCTCATTTACAGCGAGTGCTGGGTGCTTTTTTTCCGTGGAGCCTACACGTCCACTTTACAGTGTGGGGTGGGGCATATTGTCTATATGCTTCAGCTTCGGCTTGTACCCGTGGGAAGTCATTTAAATATATTGCAAAACAAATCTGCATATTCATTTCATTTATTTTGTTTTATTTTGTTGTATTTTATAGATTAGTTTTTCCCTTGGAAATGACACATTTTTCTCAATCGATAAGCAAGGAATTATTAGATCTCGCCGAGTTTTTGACCGTGAAAAGCAAGAATACTATTTTATTAAAGTTATTGCTGTTGACAATGCTGATGTAAAGAACCAAAATAAAGGTAATTTTTTTTAAAATCCAGTATTTAAGGTCTTTTTTTGTGTGAGAATAGTTTTTTTTTCTTATTTTTTATTACCTTCTTACAGAAGGTAATACTTGAGAGGGGGGGAGGTGGAGAGAAAATCAGTGTATCAATAAGTTTAAAGGTGGCAAATTTAAAAAGCAGCAGACATTTCAAGCTTGTTAGTTGACAAGTTTTGAAGAAGTTTGTGTAGGATGGAAGCAGTTTCTCCTTGGGCACAGTGTGTGTGTATATACATGTATACACATATGTATATCAACAATGAAGAGGGTTGGAAAGCTGACTGAGTTGTGAATTAATTGATAGCTAGAAGAGGGATATGTTAATGCATGCTATAATGAAACGATCTTCTTTTACCACTTATTCCTGAGAGGGTCATGGAGGCAAAGTCCTCAAACACTCCATCCAGCAGGTTCCACTGTATTGTGTTATAATTAACACAATCATATTATCGTGTTTGCTACTAAAGTGATGTAAAGGTTTAATGTACTAACTATTACTATTTTTTTCACCCCTTCAGAAAGTCGCAATGTGAAAATTCAAATAACAGACATTAATGATGAAAAACCCTATTTTGACCATAATTTCTACAATTTCACAATACCTGAAAATGTGCAAAATGGTGATGCAGTATTTACACTGACTGCCAAAGATAAGGATGATCCCAGTAGTAAGTACTAATTCTTCTTAAAGACTAGCTGCTAGCCTGCTCTATAGCAGAACCTTTCAAAAAAATCCAGCAGGGAAAAAAATAGACAATTTTCTGGCAGTGGCTAATATCATTATTGTTATTATCATTATTGTTATTATCATTATTGTTATTATCATTATTGTTATCATATGAGTTCATATAAAAATGAATCTTCTTATTTTTATATGAATTCAAATACATTCTCGCTTCGTCTCTATCAGAGATAACAATGTTTATTCATTTAACTTTATCATAGCTATGATTAGCTTTCTATTTAGGACAGACATCACAGCTTCAGGTCCACTATCCTGTTATTTTCTTTTCTTTCATCCTTCTATGTTGTTTGTTTTTAACACACACGCATCTACCAGCAGAAAGATTTATTTTTCTGCTGCACGATCCAGCATTTTAAAATGCTCCTCTCAAATTATGTAAAACCATTTTTCTGGTTTGAGAGCTGATGAGGGTGAAGATGTGTGTAAATGTCTTGTACATCACCTTTCTTTATTTCCTTCATCCAGTCACTTCTCTGCACCAACACACATCTCCTTGTCCTCCTCCTTTTTCAATTTTTTCTATATTTCATCTGCCTGTCGTCCACCTCGTTATCTCTGTTGACCGCTGGTCTCTGTCCTCTGAGGTATTATATTTCATCTGCCTGTCGTCCACCTCGTTATCTCTCTGTTGACCACTGACCGCTAGTCTCTGTCCTCTGAGGTATTATATTTCATCTGCCTGTCGTCCACCTCGTTATCTCTGTTGACCACTGGCCACTGGTCTCTGAGGTATTATATTTCATCTGCCTGTCATCCACCTTGTTATCTGTTGACCGCTGGTCTCTGTCCTCTGAGGTATTATATTTCATCTGCCTGTCGTCTACCTCGTTATCTCTGTTGACCACTGGCCGCTGGTCTCTGAGGTATTATATTTCATCTGCCTGTCGTCCACCTCGTTATCTCTGTTGACCACTGGCCACTGGTCTCTGAGGTATTATATTTCATTTGCCTGTCGTCCACCTCGTTATCTCTGTTGACCACTGGCCACTGGTCTCTGAGGTATTATATTTCATTTGCCTGTCGTCCACCTCGTTATCTCTGTTGACCACTGGTCTCTGAGGTATTATATTTCATCTGCCTGTCGTCCACCTCGTTATCTCTGTTGACCACTGGTCTCTGAGGTATATTTCATCTGCCTGTCGTCCACCTCGTTATCTCTGTTGACCACTGGTCTCTGAGGTATTATATTTCATCTGCCTGTCGTCCACCTCGTTATCTCTGTTGACCACTGGCCACTGGTCTCTGAGGTATTATATTTCATCTGCCTGTCATCCACCTTGTTATCTGTTGACCGCTGGTCTCTGTCCTCTGAGGTATTATATTTCATCTGCCTGTCGTCTACCTCGTTATCTCTGTTGACCACTGGCCGCTGGTCTCTGAGGTATTATATTTCATCTGCCTGTCGTCCACCTCGTTATCTCTGTTGACCACTGGTCTCTGAGGTATTATATTTCATCTGCCTGTCGTCCACCTCGTTATCTCTGTTGACCACTGGCCGCTGGTCTCTGAGGTATTATATTTCATCTGCCTGTCGTCCACCTCGTTATCTCTGTTGACCACTGGCCGCTGGTCTCTGAGGTATTATATTTCATCTGCCTGTCGTCCACCTCGTTATCTCTGTTGACCACTGGCCACTGGTCTCTGAGGTATTATATTTCATTTGCCTGTCGTCCACCTCGTTATCTCTGTTGACCACTGGTCTCTGAGGTATTATATTTCATCTGCCTGTCGTCCACCTCGTTATCTCTGTTGACCACTGGCCGCTGGTCTCTGAGGTATTATATTTCATTTGCCTGTCGTCCACCTCGTTATCTCTGTTGACCACTGGCCACTGGTCTCTGAGGTATTATATTTCATTTGCCTGTCGTCCACCTCGTTATCTCTGTTGACCACTGGTCTCTGAGGTATTATATTTCATCTGCCTGTCGTCCACCTCGTTATCTCTGTTGACCACTGGCCACTGGTCTCTGAGGTATTATATTTCATTTGCCTGTCGTCCACCTCGTTATCTCTGTTGACCACTGGTCTCTGAGGTATTATATTTCATCTGCCTGTCGTCCACCTCGTTATCTCTGTTGACCACTGGCCACTGGTCTCTGAGGTATTATATTTCATCTGCCTGTCATCCACCTTGTTATCTGTTGACCGCTGGTCTCTGTCCTCTGAGGTATTATATTTCATCTGCCTGTCGTCTACCTCGTTATCTCTGTTGACCACTGGCCACTGGTCTCTGAGGTATTATATTTCATCTGCCTGTCGTCTACCTCGTTATCTCTGTTGACCGCTGGTCTCTGAGGTATTATATTTCATCTGCCTGTCGTCTACCTCGTTATCTCTGTTGACCACTGGCCGCTGGTCTCTGAGGTATTATATTTCATCTGCCTGTCGTCCACCTCGTTATCTCTGTTGACCACTGGCCACTGGTGTCTGAGGTATTATATTTCATTTGCCTGTCGTCCACCTCGTTATCTCTGTTGACCACTGGCCACTGGTCTCTGAGGTATTATATTTCATCTGCCTGTCGTCTACCTCGTTATCTCTGTTGACCACTGGCCGCTGGTCTCTGAGGTATTATATTTCATCTGCCTGTCGTCCACCTCGTTATCTCTGTTGACCACTGGCCACTGGTCTCTGAGGTATTATATTTCATCTGCCTGTCGTCCACCTCGTTATCTCTCTGTTGACCACTGGCCACTGGTCTCTGACCTCTGAAGCATCTTTTCCCATCGCTGTCATTGACAGCATTTGGCTGTTTTAACTTCCAAACAGAAGCTTAATAATTGTTTCTACTTTTGGCACAAGTACCAGTGCATTACTGGTACTTTTTTTATCGACCCCGTAAGGATGAAATAACTCTCAGGAGAGCTGGACAACAGATCTTCATAGAAGAAATCCCTCTCAAGCAAGTGTTTTGGTCCTTAACTACTATATTCCTAGTCAAAAGATTAACCCTTTAATGTTCAAACCGGCCAGAATTCTCTATCTTTTTCTGTTGAAACTGGCTGTAACTGGTCACTCAAACTGATGTCAAGATATTGTTCTCAAAATAAATACTTTCAAAATCTCATAGATTCGATATTGAGATAATTAAGTGAGGTAAAGCCTTTACCATGAAAATATAATAGTATATATAGAGTAATGTAAATGCTAAAGGGTTAATGCTACAGCTTTCTATATTTTGCAGCTACGAAATTAGAATACTCAATCCGTGACAAGATATTTATTGCTGATAACAATGATGGAATCATCAGAGTCTACAACAACAAGTTACTGGATTATGAAACACAACCTCATGTAAGCTCATTAGTATTATACTAGTTGTTGTGGTTGGTGGTGGTGTTAGTGATTGTGTTGTTGTTGTTTTTGAATGCTCTGTTGACCTTTTTTATATTTCAGGTGTTCAATTTAACATATTATGTGAATGACGGCATATTTGAAGCCAACACAACTATTCAGGCAGTTATAGAAGATGTCAATGATAACAATCCACAATTTGAGAATCAGTCATATCATGTCTATAATATAATGGAAGGGAATGTGTCTGACACTTCACCAAAAAAACAGCATTTAATAACAGTAAGCATAAACTTTCACTAATACCCTTGTAATCGTTATTTTGATGTCTTTTTTAACCGTTTAACCCTTTAGTATTTACATTACTCTATATTTACTATTATATTTTCACAGTAAAGGCTTTACCTCACATAATATCTCGCATAACATTTACATTACTCTATATATACTATTATATTTTCATGGAAAAGGCTTTACCTCACATAATATCTCACATAACATTTACATTACTCTATATTTACTATTATATTTTCATGCTAAAGGCTTTACCTCACATAATATCTCATAACATTTACATTACTCTATATATACTATTATATTTTCACAGTAAAGGCTTTACCACACATAATATCTCACATAACATTTACATTACTCTATATATACTATTGTATTTTAGTGGTAAAAGCTTTTTCATATAATATCACACATAATATCGAATCTATAAGATTTTGATATTATTTATGTTGAGAACAATACCTAAAAATCTGTATGAGTTCCCAGTTAGGGCCAGTTTGAAGGGAAAGTGGTGAAAAAATTCTGGCCGGATAAGGTCGGTTGAAATGCTAAAGGGTTAACCCTTTAGTATTTACGTTACTCTATATTTACTATTATGTTTTTGTGGTAAAGGCTTTATCTCACATAATATTGAATCTATGAGATTTTGATATTATTTATTTTGAGAAAAATACCCTAACATCAGTATTAGGGGCTGGTTACAGATGGTTTGAACAGAAAGAGGTGAGAGAATTCTGGCCGGATACGGCCTGTTTTAATGCTAAAGGGTTAAATGTTTCAGGATTGGGAAGACCCTGCAGTCATGTCAAAGACATGTCAACCTCCCTAGTGTTGGTGATTTACATGATAAACGCACCCAATATATGCTGTAAAGTTTGGTGACAGGAAGATCATCTAGCCATAGAAATCTTACCAAACCAAGGGTTGGGAGAAACCTTCAGAGGAGCCCACACAATTGGCTCTTGTATTCACAATTGTATTCTTTCGGTCATTACCCAAGATTCATGACCATAGGTAAGGGTTGGTACGAATACCAAATTGAAGATAACAAGTTTGGCTTTTACACCTACCTCCCTTCGTCTGATTATTGAATGCTGAAGCTGGTGAATGACTGCACCAGCTCCTGTAATTTTTGCTCTTAATTCAGACTCCTGCCTTCTATCACTCAGGAGACAGAGCCCTGATTACATCAGGAAAATAGCTGTGCTCAATATGTAGAAGAAAGGGCCTTGATTATATCAGGAAAAAAGTTGTATTCAATATGCAGGAGATAGGGCGGGCTCTGATTATATCAGGAAAATAACTGCTCAATATGCAGGAAACAAGTTGTGGAAACCAATGTTAGCATTTAAACCGGCCATATCTGACCAGAATTCTCTCACCTCTTTCTGTTCAAACTGGCTGTAACCAGCCGCTCATACTGACATTAAGGTCTTGTTCTCAAAACAAATACTATCAAAATCTGATAGATTCGATATTATGTGAGATAATTATGTGCAATAAAGCCTTTACTATGAAAATACAATAGTAAATATAGAGTAATGTAAATGATAAAGTGTTATATTTTCTTTGACTTTATTTCTTTCTTCATTTTTTCTTTTCTTTTTTTAGTTAACTGCAACTGATCCAGACAAGGATCGAAAGAATGATATTACTTATCACCTTGCTGGTGGATCATGGGAAAAAAGTGCATTTGAAATTGGAAAAAAATCTGGTAAACTCTTTCTGTTAAAAAATCTTGACCATGATTTTGCTACAGGTGGAAACGATGTCTATTCATTGAGCATCTTTGCAGTTGATGAACCTGGTACTGAAAATGAACGGAAAGGTTTTGCAGTTGTTTATGTACATCTGAAAGATATAAATGATAATAAGCCTATATTTCAAGGTAGTGTAACTGGCTCTGTCCCAGAAAATTCTCCTAAAGGTAAGATAATTTCTTATGTAATGGTTTTGCTTCATAGATGTTGGTGTATATGATATCCATAATTTCTTAGAACATTTTTTCTTTCAGAATTTTTCACTGCCCCCCCCCCCCCCCCCCCTTTTTTTTTCTTTTTTTTTTTTATGCGTGTTCTAAAGTAACTGACTACTAATTTGTGTTGGGATGTATATTCCCCACCAGAGAAAGACTTGGAATTTAAGACTATTTTCTATCTTCTGGTGAAAATATAGTCAATAATCTGATTAGAAGGGATGGATCTGGCTGGCTGGCTTCCTGAAGTTTGTGCTGTAGATGATTATGTGAAGGGCATCACAAAGTCCAGAAGCCTAGACTCCTCCTGATTTCTTGTACGGTACCCATAGTCTCCGTGCACACTAAGAAAGCCATTACAATGTTTCCCATCATGTCCATTAAAGTCACCTGCCATGATAATAATATTGCCATTGTTTTTCAATGGGGTTGCTTGTAAGATCATCTTGTAGGAGTGTTGCTTCTGATTGTCTGCATGTCCAGCTTGTGGGGACATGTACAGGGATTATAGTTGCTGCCCAAGGCTAATCTAAGTTTAATTATCCTTTTCCACTCCTTGATTATTTCAATTACTTTGTCTACTCAGAAGAGATTGTAGCTATGTTCTTTGCTTGTGATTAATCTGGCTGAAGCTCACCTCTCCACTTATTTCTTATACATGGCATACATCTCTACATCTACATAATCTCACCTGACCTACCTTTCATTGCAGCAACTCCGAGGTTTTTATTTTGATAGCATAGTATAATATTATTCAAATTTTAAAATTAAAGTTACTGGTAATAATTTATCAGCCAGCTTAAGCAGTTGTGTTTATATTTTCATTTTCTTTTGTGTAATACAATTTTCAAAAGTTTTTTTTCTTTTCTTGCCTTTCAGGTACATATGTGATGGAAGCTGTAGCAAATGATTACGACTCAGGAGACAATGCCAAAATAGAGTATTCTATTAAGTCTCAGCCACTTTATAGAGGAGTTCCTTATTTTAAAATTGACAGCTTAGGGAAAATAACAGTTAACAGTCCTACTTTGGACCGTGAAACAAAACATCAATATAAAATTCTTGTTAAAGCTAAAGATATGGGTTCACCAAGTCTATCAGAAACCCAAGAGTTCATAATTAACATTGAAGACGTGAATGATAATGCACCAAAGTTCATTTGTAGAGATAATAATACTGAAATATCTGAAAATCATCCAAGAATAGTCTCTTTTATGACTGTTCAAGCTTTCGACAAAGATGAAGGGGAAAATGCTAAACTAACATACGATATAGTATCCAATCCAGCTAATGAATACTTCAAAGTTGAAGCTGACAATAAAAACCGTTTAGGTTTGATATCTCTGTACAAGGTAAGTATTTTTACATGATGTTTATGACCTTGAAATGAAATTAGGGAGTTGCTTTAGGTAGTGCCACTAACTTCTCCAAATTAAGAGATCACAGCTCCAATACTGTGGACATGAGGTTAGAATGTCTAAGGAAAGAATTAAAGAATTGCTGGACAGATTTTACGAGCAAAACCAACTGGCAGGAAACCCAGGGGTAGACCCCGAGCAAGATAGTTGGATATCATCCATGAGCTTGGCTGGTCTCACTTGCAGATCCAGCCAGATCAATTGGAAATGATTACTTCTGAGAGTTTGAGAACTCTGCCCCCATCAACCCACCCAGGAATAAGTGGGCAAAGAAGATATTGCTTGAGTAGGTTAGCTTTCCAAGATTAATAGCTTCATTTGTTTTCTGTTTTTACATACACTATTTACAATCTTCCTTGGTTGTTCTGTATTTCCACTCATTTAACCCTTTAGCATTCAAACCTGCCGTATCCAGCCATAATTATCTCACCCCTTTCTGTTCAAACTGGCCATAACTGGCCACTTATATTGATGTTAAGGTATTGTTCTCAAAATAAACTTAGCCTTTTATCTATTTAAAGTCGATAAAAAAAAAAAGTACCAGTCAAGTATTGGGGTTGATTGTTCCTCTATATCTCTTTCTCACTGCCATTCCCTCATTTTCTCTCTAACCTTCTCTGAAATAAATCTGCTGTATTCAGAACTGGAGAGATGAACTTCTGCCAGGTTTTTAAAAATGCCCTAGAATTGTATGTCAATATGATATCCTTACAACTCTGTCTGGAGTTACAGGCCCATACATACATATATGTTGCTTGTTAAGGGAGGTCATTCCACAGTGGGAGACTAAGAGACATGTCATGGAGGTAGCTTTGAAGTGAGTTGTGCTTTGCAGTATATTTTACGATGATAAAATTCACTTAACTAAACCTTTATCTTCGTTTATCATTTTATTTCAGTCATTGGATTATGAAAAGGTAAACCTTCGGAATTTTAATTTGACTGTTAGTGTCCGAGATCGCAATGTCACCCACATAGATTACTGCTATATCAATGTCACAGTCCGAGATTTCAATGACAACAAACCTATTTTTAAACCTGCAAACCCAAAGTTAACAATCCAAGAGGATATTGCCCTTGGACTATTACAGAAATTTACTGTTTCAGATGACGACTCTGGAGAAAATCAAATAGTAAAGTAGGTTCTTTCATATTTTTAGCATATTTATTGTATAAATTCTGGTTTTCATTCGATTTTGTTTTTTTTTGTTTTTTAAATTCAAAATGATGCAGCTACTAACATTTAAAATATTTGAAACTTATGAAATTCTACATCTTAAAGCATTTGGCAACTGGATTTTCATATTTATTATTATTATAGTATATAGTATTGTTTTTTTTCTTTTGCTAGCTTCATGATTGAACGTAAATCTAACCCACTTAAGCAGTTTAGTGTGACAAAGAATAAGAAACTTGCTGAAATAAATGTCATAAAACCATTAGACCGTGAAACTATTGCTACGTATTCCCTGATCATTCTTGGAGTTGATGAAGGTAAGTTTCATATATAAAAAGATAAAGATCCCATAACTCCTTGTGGAGTCATACAGGCACCGTCATATGGTGTGCCGAGCGCACTTTTTAAACCTGGTGGAGTCCAACCCTCTCCAGGTCTGAACACAGCCGATTTTTTTCTATAGAGGAAGAATCGATGCCAGTACTTGACTGGTATTATTTTTATTGACCTCGAAAGAATGGGGCAAAGTTGACCCTGGCAGGATTTGAACTCAGCGCATGCAATGAGGTGGGACGAATACCTTAAAGCATTCTATCCAATGTCTTAAGTTGACAATGCCATATGGATTATAATTGTTACATATTTGCAGTTAGGTAGACAATGATGTTGACAAATGACACTGTGCCATGAAAAGTTATGAACAACAGCAGGTTCTTGGGTGTGTCAGTCCAGTATGTGTTACACACACAGCAGGTTCTTGGGTGTGTCAGTCCAGTATGTGTTACACACAGCAGGTTCTTGGGTGTGTCAGTCCAGTATGTGTTACACACACAGCAGGTTCTTGGGTGTGTCAGTCCAGTATGTGTTACACACAGCAGGTTCTTGGGTGTGTCAGTCCAGTATGTGTTACACACAGCAGGTTCTTGGTGTGTCAGTCCAGTATGTGTTACACACAGCAGGTTCTTGGGTGTGTCAGTCCAGTATGTGTTACACACAGCAGGTTCTTGGGTGTGTCAGTCCAGTATGTGTTACACACAGCAGGTTCTTGGGTGTGTCAGTCCAGTATGTGTTACACACAGCAGGTTCTTGGGTGTGTCAGTCCAGTATGTGTTACACACAGCAGGTTCTTGGGTGTGTCAGTCCAGTATGTGTTACACACAGCAGGTTCTTGGGTGTGTCAGTCCAGTATGTGTTACACACAGCAGGTTCTTGGGTGTGTGTCCAGTATGTGTTACACACAGCACGTTCTTGGTGTGTCAGTCCAGTATGTGTTACACACAACACGTTCTTGGTGTGTCAGTCCAGTATGTGTTACACACAGCAGGTTCTTGGGTGTGTCAGTCCAGTATGTTACACACAGCAGGTTCTTGGTGTCAGTCCAGTGTGTTACACACAGCAGGTTCTTGGTGTGTCAGTCCAGTATGTTACACACAGCAGGTTCTTGGTGTGTCCGTCCAGTATGTGTTACACACACAGCAGGTTCTTGGTGTGTCAGTCCAGTATGTGTTACACACAGCAGGTTCTTGGGTGTGTCAGTCCAGTATGTGTTACACACACAGCAGGTTCTTGGTGTGTCAGTCCAGTATGTGTTACACACAGCAGGTTCTTGGGTGTGTGTCCAGTATGTGTTACACACAGCAGGTTCTTGGGTGTGTCAGTCCAGTATGTGTTACACACAGCAGGTTCTTGGGTGTGTCAGTCCAGTATGTGTTACACACACAGCAGGTTCTTGGTGTGTCAGTCCAGTATGTGTTACACAGAGCAGGTTCTTGGTGTGTCGGTCCAGTATGTGTTACACACAGCAGGTTCTTGGTGTGTCAGTCCAGTATGTGTTACACACACAGCAGGTTCTTGGTGTGTCAGTCCAGTATGTGTTACACACACAGCAGGTTCTTGGTGTGTCAGTCAAGTATGTGTTACACACAGCAGGTTCTTGGGTGTGTCAGTCCAGTATGTGTTACACACAGCAGGTTCTTGGGTGTGTCAGTCCAGTATGTGTTACACACAGCAGGTTCTTGGTGTGTCAGTCCAGTATGTGTTACACACAGCAGGTTCTTGGGTGTGTCAGTCCAGTATGTGTTACACACAGCACGTTCTTGGTGTGTCAGTCCAGTATGTGTTACACACAGCACGTTCTTGGGTGTGTCAGTCCAGTATGTGTTACACACAGCAGGTTCTTGGGTGTGTGTCCAGTATGTGTTACACACAGCACGTTCTTGGTGTGTCAGTCCAGTATGTGTTACACACAACACGTTCTTGGTGTGTCAGTCCAGTATGTGTTACACACAGCAGGTTCTTGGGTGTGTCAGTCCAGTATGTTACACACAGCAGGTTCTTGGTGTCAGTCCAGTGTGTTACACACAGCAGGTTCTTGGTGTGTCAGTCCAGTATGTTACACACAGCAGGTTCTTGGTGTGTCCGTCCAGTATGTGTTACACACACAGCAGGTTCTTGGTGTGTCAGTCCAGTATGTGTTACACACAGCAGGTTCTTGGGTGTGTCAGTCCAGTATGTGTTACACACACAGCAGGTTCTTGGTGTGTCAGTCCAGTATGTGTTACACACAGCAGGTTCTTGGGTGTGTGTCCAGTATGTGTTACACACAGCAGGTTCTTGGGTGTGTCAGTCCAGTATGTGTTACACACAGCAGGTTCTTGGGTGTGTCAGTCCAGTATGTGTTACACACACAGCAGGTTCTTGGTGTGTCAGTCCAGTATGTGTTACACAGAGCAGGTTCTTGGTGTGTCGGTCCAGTATGTGTTACACACAGCAGGTTCTTGGTGTGTCAGTCCAGTATGTGTTACACACACAGCAGGTTCTTGGTGTGTCAGTCCAGTATGTGTTACACACACAGCAGGTTCTTGGTGTGTCAGTCAAGTATGTGTTACACACAGCAGGTTCTTGGGTGTGTCAGTCCAGTATGTGTTACACACAGCAGGTTCTTGGGTGTGTCAGTCCAGTATGTGTTACACACAGCAGGTTCTTGGTGTGTCAGTCCAGTATGTGTTACACACAGCAGGTTCTTGGGTGTGTCAGTCCAGTATGTGTTACACACAGCACGTTCTTGGTGTGTCAGTCCAGTATGTGTTACACACAGCACGTTCTTGGGTGTGTCAGTCCAGTATGTGTTACACACAGCACGTTCTTGGTGTGTCAGTCCAGTATGTGTTACACACAGCACGTTCTTGGTGTGTCAGTCCAGTATGTGTTACACACAACACGTTCTTGGTGTGTCAGTCCAGTATGTGTTACACACAGCAGGTTCTTGGGTGTGTCAGTCCAGTATGTGTTACACACAGCACGTTCTTGGGTGTGTTGTCCAGCACCTGTTACCTACAGCAGGTTTTGTGCTGTGTCAGTTTAGCACCTGTTGAACTTGGCCATCTGCAACTTTATTATAAAAGTAGATAATGCTGTGTGTGTGTGTGTGTGAAGACTGAAACAGATTGCATTATAAAACTTGTGATAAATTTGAATTATATTTTGTAGGAAGCCCTCCACTGACTGGGAGTACAACTCTGGGGATACAACTGATTGATGTTAATGACAATTTTCCTATCTTCAAAAAGGATTATCATCCAATAATCATGGAGCACACTCAACCTAAAAAAAATTTTCAAATAATTGAAGCCAAAGATATAGATGAACCCGCGAATGGACCACCATTTCGTTTTACTTACCAATGCAAAGGCAATAACTATGACCTCTGCAAGGATTTTACAATGGTCTTTGATAATAGTGAGTTGAAACCCTAATTTGGTCAATTTAGTTGTAGTGATTAGTTTAGCTCTTTACACTCTAAAATGGTCAGAAAATGTAATTTGAACCTAAGCAGGTCATATTACATTTACAGCTTTCAATAATTATAAAGTGATTATAGCAAAATGACCTATGGAATCTCTCTAAATCATCAACATCGTTTCATTTTACGTCCGCTTTTTCCCTGTTTGCAAGGGTGGGACGGGAACTGATTCTGGCTTGATTTCTACAGCTGGATGCCCTTCCTAACACCAACCTCATTTACAGTGAGTGCTGGGTGCTTTTTTGCCGTGGCACCTCCACGACCACTTTGCAGTGGAATGATAGGGACCCCAGTCCCTATCATCTCATTTCTACAGCTGAGTAAACCGGAGCAATGTGAAATAAAGTGTCTTGCTCAAGGAAACAACACATCACCCGGTCTCAAAATTGAACTCACAACCTCTCGATTGCAAGGCCAATGCTCTAACCACTAAGCCATGTGCCTCCAATACACATCACTATTTGCCAATTGCTAGTATAATATGTAGAGAAGTTATAAAATGACCAAAACATTTACTGTGAAAGTTAACAATATTACATTATCAAATATCAACCAAGATAAACATAACATGTACATAAGTTGTAGAACATATCAAATAGATGTTTTTGTAGTTTGGCAAGAAAAATATAATTATTGCGACGTGTCTGTTTAAGGTATCAACTGTGTGTGTGTGACTGCATGATTGTAATTGTGTGTGCATTCACATGAAAATATAACTGCATTAGTTAAAATATTACACTAGAGAGATGTTACAATATGTGTAGTTAAAATATTACACGGAGAGATGTGTTACAATATGTGTAGTTAAAATATTACACTGGAGAGATGTTACAATATGTGTAGTTAAAATATTACACTGGAGAGATGTTACAATATGTGTAGTTAAAATATTACACTGGAGAGATGTTACAATATGTGTAGTTAAAATATTACATTGGAGAGATGTTACAATATGTGTAGTTAAAATATTACACTAGAGATGAGTTACAATACGTGTAGTTAAAATATTACACTGGAGAGATGTTACAATATGTGTAGTTAAAATATTACATTGGAGAGATGTTACAATATGTGTAGTTAAAATATTACACTAGAGATGTGTTACAATACGTGTAGTTAAAATATTACACTGGAGAGATGTTACAATATGTGTAGTTAAAATATTACATTGGAGAGATGTTACAATATGTGTAGTTAAAATATTACACTGGAGAGATGTTACAATATGTGTAGTTAAAATATTACACTGGAGAGATGTTACAATATGTGTAGTTAAAATATTACATTGGAGAGATGTTACAATATGTGTAGTTAAAATATTACATTGGAGAGATGTTACAATATGTGTAGTTAAAATATTACATTGGAGAGATGTTACAATATGTGTAGTTAAAATATTACATTGGAGAAGTATTGTTATAATATGTGTATTTTTCTCTTCAGAAACCCAAAAAGGTAGTGTTAGCTCTTTAAGAGAGTTTGACAGAGAAGTTAAGAAATATTATGACATGCCAATTCAGATGTTTGACTCTGGCACGCCTCAGATGAATGGCATAAACTATCTTCGCATTGAGATTGGTGACATCAATGATAACAAACATGAACCTGGAGCAAAAGAAATATTAGTTTATAACTACAAAGGTTTGTTAATGGAATTTTATTTTCTGTCCTAAAGAAGGAATTTTTTTTTTTTAATAATGAAAGTAGGTTAAGCACATTTTTTCATTTTAATTCTTTATAGACAAAAAAATCTATAACTATAGTTATATTGCACCTCTATAAAAATAACAGTACTCCTTGCCTTGCTAACCAGAAAATATGATTTTATAATACAATTGTGTATTTAAAAAAAGTTTGTATGTGTCCTAACCAATCTAGATGAAACATCTAGAAAGTTTTCAAGCATAAAAATGCACTAAAACAGGCCTCAATTACCTCATTTGAATCTAAAACAGAAATTGAATTTAGAAGTGCCAACTGAAGAGACACTTGTGTGTCTGCTGCTTAGAAAAATAAGTGCACTCCACCCCCTGTTATCAATTCCCTGACTCGTCGATTGATCTCTGGGTTTTACTCAAACATCCATGACCAGTGATAACTCACCCCAGCAAGTCGGGTTTCCCAGCCAGGCCAGAAATTTCAAGTTAGTTTGTTGCTTTGTGCCTATCATTTGATGTCTTAAAATTGAGGAGCTTTTAAGAAAAACATACAATGGCTGCAGAGAGCTGAGATTGCAGGTGTATACTCCCTGGATATTACGTCTCATGGTGACACAACTCGCTAATCCCTAGGTCACACAGCACACTAAGTCCTGTTATTTTTCTGACATACCTTGTGTGTGTCTGTGTGTGTGTAAAAGATAAACAGAAATAACAACACAATCGGTACAGTATATGGAAGGAATATATTAGTTAACGCTTGATATAGCAGGAAGAGGGTCTTAACGTTTTGGACGCTAGTCCTTCATCAGAAGAAAGAATGAAAAATAAGATAGAGGGGGACAGGCGGGATGGTATTGGAAAAAATGTCTAAAATAACAGGTCCATTCATGTTAACATCTATATATACACACACGCATCCCCAAAAATGTATACACACTTCAACAGCCCTGTACAGGTAATCAAAGTGTGTATATATTTTTGGGACACCCTATATATATATATATATACATATTAGTTTTTACTGGCTGACCTGATTATCAATTGTTTGATGTTAGCTAAATTAATTTTTGTTGATGACTGATTAATTTGTGGCATATATCAATAAGGTGAAGGCGTGTGGCTGATTGGTTAGATAACTGGATTTTCAATTAGGAGGTTGTCAGTTCGATTCCTGGACCAGGCGATGCATTATGTCCTTGAGCAAGGCACTTTATTTCATGTTGCTCCTGCCTGGAGTTGCGACCAATAGATAGTATTAGTAAGACCAACGGAAACATTGTTTCCTCGGTCCAATTTGACAAAAGTCAATTGACAAAAAAAAAAAGCAATAATTTGTGGGATATATCATTAATTTGTGGCATATATCAATAATTTGTGGCAAAATCAAATTTTCAATATTCTCCCAAGTACTGATAACTGGCCAGATTTCATCTTGCAACGTGGTGAGGTACCTTTCGGTATTTAATAGGGAGTTACTTTTCAATCGCCCTGTATATATGTAATTCCATTTTTCTATTCCTGTTTAGGTCTATTTGGTGACTTCTCAATTGGCTCAGTCTTCTGTGAAGATTTAGATGACTGGGATAATGATGACAAGACATTCACTTCCATGGGTAATGTTACACTAACTGGCTATTTCCAGTAAGTCATAAAATTATACTCTATGATAATTATATAGAAGAACATTTTATAAAGTATTTAGCAAGGGTTTAATACCAAGCCAAGTTTGACACCAGAAGTTTCCACTAAAACAGCCAAATGATGTCAATGACAGCATTGGGTAAAAATACCTGAGAGGACAAAGATCAGTGACTAGTGGTCAGTAGAGAGACAATCCACAGACGGATGAAATATAGAAACAATCAAGATGGGGGACAAGAAGTGTGTTGGCACATAGAAGTGACTGGAAGAAAGAAATTTAAGTTATTGTTTTAACCATCTATATATTAATACGCTAATACCTACGTCCGACCGTGTGTGTCACACTTTCAGTAAAACAATGGAAGCGGGGTGGTAAACAATCTACGGCCAAAGAAAATCAAAGAGCGTTGCAACGTTTGGAAAGGAGAAAGAGAGGGGGTTATAATATATAGAGAGGGGTTTATAATATAGAGAAAGGGATGGGTTATAATATATATAAAGAGAGGGTTAAAATATAGATAGAGAGAGGGGTGTTATAATATATAGAGAGGGGTGTTATAATATATAGAGAGGGTGGTTTTAATATATAGAGAAAGGGATAGGTTTATATATATAGAGAGAGGGGATTATCCGAGAATTTTTTCACGGGTCCAGCTAGTTAATATTATTGTTAAATGTTATTTCTTGGTTTGAATGGAATGTATATAAAATTTAGATTATGATTAATTTTGTTGTTTATCTTTCTAGTCTCCTTCCGAATGGAACCATTATAATGGCTAAAAATGTTCCAGAGAAAGAATATTTCTTCCAAACAAAGGTTTACGACAGAGTTTTTAAAAACACAGAAATTTGTAATGTCACCATAAAAATCATTAATCTTTCTGAAGAAGTTGTAAGGCGTTCTGGCTCAACCAGATTCAAAGGTGAATAAGATTCTGCTACTTTTAATGGGTTGTTTTTAATTAATTACTTTTAATTTATTAATTAATCCTTTCATGACCGTATTTCTATTGAAATACACTGGGAATTTTTTGTCATGACAACTATACAACCACTTTACAGTGTAGACTGGGCGTTTTTTGTTGTGGCACCAAATCGACCACTTCTCCAAATTTGAAAAAAATGCCAACAAAAACTTTCATCTCGCAAACAGTTAAAATACTTTACTGCTTGCTTCTGGCCAATTTAAAGTTTTATGTTTTCTCAGACAATCTCGCTGTTTCTCTAAAACTGTCTGCATTGACCTCACTTTATTTCATATAACAATCAATTTTTGTGTACAGCGAAGCTCTTGATATGAATCAAATGGATGGGTGTGATGGAGTAATTGGTGTAACAAAATCTTCACAAAAATAAGAAATGTGGGTTCAATTCCCACACATGCTAATACCCATTTTTTTTCTTTTTTTTTTTTCTTCTGTTATGGGATTTCATATGAACTATTGACTATTAACCCTTTAGCATTTAAACTGGCCATATCCAGCCATAATTTTCTCATCTATTTCTGTTGTAATTGGCCACTCATACTAATCTTAAGGTATTGTTCTCAAAATAATTAATATCAAAATCTCATAGATTCTATATCATGTGATGTAAAGTCTTTACCATGAAAATATAATAGTATATATAAACTAAATGCTAAATGGTTGAACTATTTTCTGAGGTCAATTTACAATGAAAGCTTCTAATTCTGTTTTCAAAGTTAAATAACTATTTGCTTTCTTTCAACATTAAATAGGTGTTACTCCTAGTGAGTTTATTAAAGAAGGTGCTAATGGCAGTCCTTACAGCAAATTTAAAAGTCAACTTGCAACTATTCTTGGAGTTCCAATTGAAAATGTAGATGTCTTCAGTGTAATGGAAAATAAGAAAGGTTTTACTGATGTTCGGTACTCAGCTCACAATTCTCCATGGTACACGCCTGGTATGACCAATGGTGCTGTGGCAGTTAAAAGAGAAACAGTATGTTATCACACAATCTATTTCTTTTCATTATTGACATTCTTTATTTTTCATCAAATCTTCCTGATTTGTGGGTTAGGATTTTGGGTATATCCATGGCGTGGATAAAAATCAATGCTAAAAAATGTTAATTAACCGTCTGCTGGCCTCCTGCTAGAATTGCACTTTACAGAGTCGTTAGAATTACTCCTTGCAGAGTAATGGTTATGCAATACTTCTACAACAATTGGTATCCCATACCATTCTACAACTATTGGTACCATACCATTCTATGCAACTTTATGACACTATTCAATGGCACCTCACCTTTTTTTATTTATCTCACTAGTTCTTGCTAGTGAGATAGTTTCCTTCTTTCTCCATCTCTCTTCTCTCCTCCACATCTGTCTACACTGTAAAGTTTCCTGGCATTTGTACATTATTCTATGTGCTATACTATATGCACCTTTGATAAGTTGTAGTGCACCTGAGCACTACACAATTTTCATTATTATTATTCATTTACTATATAATGTTCCAGGCAAATGTTTATAATTAACTAAATATTAATTAAATTATCTTCCAATAGATAGCTACACTAAATATTAATTAAATTAATTATCTTCCAATATATGGCTACACTAAATATCACCGCATTTCCCAGTATCAAAGACGCTACTTTTTTCCTAAAATAAGTTTCAAAAATCTACCCTGCGCCCTGGGGGCCAAAGGTTGTTTATTTTTTTTTTTTTAAATACAGTAATTAAATTAATTTATCTTCCAATACATTGCTACACTAAATCATCATCATTATTTTATGTCCGCTTTTCCCTGCTTGAAAGGGCGGGATGGGTCCTATACAGCGCAGCATCTCTCCACTTGTCACGGTCCTTCGTCATCTCCTCCGAGAGCTTCAGCGAACTGAAGTCTGCTCTCATCACCTCCACCCATGTTTTTCGTGGTCTTCCTCTACTGCATCTTCCTTCTACTGGGATTTCTTGCCACTTTTTACCCAGCGGTCATCCTCCATGCACAGCACATGTTCATACCATCTCAGTCTTCTCTCTCACACACCACAAGTTATCCCTCTTATACACAGTTTCTCTCTCAACACATTCATGCTTTAAATATTAATTTAATTTATCTCCTAATAGATTTCTACACAAGTTGGTTATGACATCGATATGGTTGATATAAATGAGTGCATTGAAGAACGGTGTGATTCCGGTGGCTGTACTAACAGACTTATCATCAAAGATACTCCTGTAATGATAAATTCCAATTCAACTGGAATGGTTGGTGTAGATACTAAGGTTGAAGCTGAGTGCGTCTGCGGGGCTCGTGATTTCCGCCAACCTGTCGCCTGTACACCTGACTATTGTTATAACGGAGGCTTTTGTGAAAAAGACGTATTCCGGGTGGTCAAGTATGTATTTGTAAGATTAACTTTTATATCTTTTTTTTATGTGTGTGTGTGTGTGTGTGAGTGTGTGTGTTAAATTAAATTATATCTACGCCAAAGATGGCGTAGACATACAATACAACAGGAGGAAACATAATAGCACCATTGACGATGTTGCAGATGTGCAACGAAAGAACTTTGTTAGACTATATATATGTGTTTGTGTCTATATTGTATCTGTATTTTTGACCGTTGGTCAGTCAATGTTAAACATTGAGGACCGAATAAATTAACTGATATAAAAGATACAGAAGCGAAACCAACCAAACAGCGAGTGTGTTCTGTTATTAATTCTGGCAATATTATTACAACAATATGACCCAAGTATAACAATATTTGTTTCGACACACGATGTCATATCAAAAACCTAACAAAACAAATTGTCACTCTCCGAAACCCCGAAGGTGCAATTATTGAACACGCTGACCAACAAGCTTCTCTTTTTGCCGATGTTTTCGCAAATATCTTCAAGGAGCACGATGGCAGAGAACCTCCAAATCTAAATCTAAACATGATCGCCCCACCCATGCAGCCAGCCACCGTCAGACCGGACGAGGTGGAAAAGTTGCTTTTGTCCTTAAATGTGAATAAGGGGCATGGTCCAGACGGTCTACATCCAGCGATTGTGGGTGCAGTTGCACCCAACCTTGCTAAACCTCTAGCCACACTATTCAACCTATCATTGGTTACCGGAGTTGTTCCTGCCGACTGGAAAGTAGCTACAATTTTCCCTATCTTTAAAAAAGGCGACAAAGAAGACCCGGGGAACTACAGACCCGTGAGCCTCACCTCAATTGTCTGTAAAGCCTTGGAATCTCTAATCAAGCGAGAAATTATGGCTCATCTTGCGTCTTTCACTGCCATCTCTCCATCTCAACACAGTTTCATCCCGAAATGTTCCTGTCTTACAAACCTACTCGTGATGGAAGAATGGGTGATGAGGATAATGGACGATGGAGATGCGGCCGATATTATCTTTCTCGACTTAGCAAAAGCCTTTGACTCTGTCAACCACCGCCTGCTCCTGTATAAGCTCAGCAACTATGGTCTCCATGACTCGATTATAAAGTGGATTGGATCATTTCTTGGGGGTCGTACTTTCAGAGTTCGGATCAATGGCAGTCTGTCATCGGGGGTGGGTGTAGGCAGCGGAGTTCCCCAGGGCTCTATGTTGGGCCCAATTCTCTTCCTTCTATACATCGACATGCTGGACGTGATTGGTGGAAACGTGCTCCTATTTGCAGATGAAGCGAAAATGGTAGCCCGTAGGAGCGAGATCGACAATCTCAAGTCCAGCCTCCAGCGCGCCTGGAGTTGGTCCATTGACGGGGATTTATACCTCAATGTCGATAAGTGTTGCCATATGGCAGTGGGTACACCTTATAACTCAGCTCTTACCTTCAATGGTGGCACTGCTCCTTTGAAGGAGGTTGAGGAGACTAAAGATCTTGGTCTGCTGGTCGACTCGTCCTTCAAACCATCAAAACATTGCATTCAAGCCGCAAACAAGGCAAGGAGCTCTCTTTTTCTTATTCAACGCCTCTTTGCCAAACTTACTCCAGAAATTTTCAGGCCTCTCTATGTCGCCCTCGTGAGACCCCGCACCTAGAATATAGCATCCAAGCATCAAACCCATATCTCATCCGGGATATCCATCACTTGGAGAGAGTTCAATGACTAGCGACTCGAATGGTACAGGGTCTTCATGAGCTGCCCTACGAAAGCCGGCTGCAGAAGCTGAACCTCTTCTCCTTGGAGCGTCGACAGCTAAGAGGCGATTTCATTTTGGCTTACAATCTCTTCAATGGCCATTACGATCTCCCTCAAGATCTATTCACTCCGGCACTTGAAAGGGGTCTACGTGGACATGGCAAAAAGCTGTTTCACCGCTGCTTTCGCCTAAATAGACGGAAAGCTGCTTTCTCGATCCGCATTTCTGGACCCTGGAACGAGAGTATATATGAGTTCATATATAAATGAGAAAACTCGTTACTAGAACACCTGTTATTACTCTATATTTACCATTGTATTTTCATGGTAAAGTCTTTACCTTGCATAATATCTCACATAACATTTACATTACTCTATATTTACCATTGTATTTTCATGGTAAAGTCTTTACCTTGCATAATATCTCACATAACATTTACATTACTCTATATTTACCATTGTATTTTCATGGTAAAGTCTTTACCTTGCATAATATCTCACATAACATTTACATTACTCTATATTTACCATTGTATTTTCATGGTAAAGTCTTTACCTTGCATAATATCTCACATAACATTTACATTACTCTATATTTACCATTGTATTTTCATGGTAAAGTCTTTACCTTGCATAATATCTCACATAACATTTACATTACTCTATATTTACCATTGTATTTTCATGGTAAAGTCTTTACCTTGCATAATATCTCGCATAACATTTACATTACTCTATATTTACCATTGTATTTTCATGGTAAAGTCTTTACCTTGCATAATATCTCACATAACATTTACATTACTCTATATTTACCATTGTATTTTCATGGTAAAGTCTTTACCTTGCATAATATCTCACATAACATTTACATTACTCTATATTTACCATTGTATTTTCATGGTAAAGTCTTTACCTTGCATAATATCTCACATAACATTTACATTACTCTATATTTACCATTGTATTTTCATGGTAAAGTCTTTACCTTGCATAATATCTCACATAACATTTACATTACTCTATATTTACCATTGTATTTTCATGGTAAAGTCTTTACCTTGCATAATATCTCACATAACATTTACATTACTCTATATTTACCATTGTATTTTCATGGTAAAGTCTTTACCTTGCATAATATCTCACATAACATTTACATTACTCTATATTTACCATTGTATTTTCATGGTAAAGTCTTTACCTTGCATAATATCTCACATAACATTTACATTACTCTATATTTACCATTGTATTTTCATGGTAAAATCTTTACCTTGCGTAATATCTTGCATAACATTTACATTACTCTATATTTACCATTGTATTTTCATGGTAAAGTCTTTACCTTGCATAATATCTCACATAACATTTACATTACTCTATATTTACCATTGTATTTTCATGGTAAAGTCTTTACCTTGCATAATATCTCGCATAACATTTACATTACTCTATATTTTCCATTGTATTTTCATGGTAAAGTCTTTACCTTGCATAATTACCACATAATATTGAGTCTATCAGATTTTGATATTGCTTATTTTGAGAACACTACCTTAACATCAATATGAGCGGTCAGTTAAAACCGGTTTGAACAGAAGGAGGTGAGAGAATTCTGGCCGTATACGGCCGGTTTAAATGCTAAATGATTAAGAAATATTCTAAGTACTTTAAAACTTTGGTTTTTTTGTCCATTTCAGGTGTGTTTGTCCATTTGGTTTCACTGGACCAAGATGCCAAGTAACTGGAATTAGTTTTGAAAAAAATGGTTATGCTTTGTATTCCCCCCTAGAACAGTGTGAAAACAGTCGCACAAGTTTAGAATTTGCTACTTTAGAAGAGTTTGGCTTACTGTTCTATAATGGTCCTGTAACCAACAAATCAAGTTATTCTGAAAGAGACTACATACTTCTAGAATTAATTAATGGTTACCCTCAACTCAGCATTGACCATGGGTCTGGAGAAATAATCCTTAGCTTAACTGGCAGAGATAAACTTAATCAAAAGATTATTGATAAAGTCAGTGATGGTAAATGGCACAGTATTGATATCATAAGAAATGGAAAAGTAAGTTGTTTATTATTATTATTTTGCCAGTATCGGTAGAGTGTCAGACACTATGCTTTGCAGCATAGTTACGACCCTTTACATTCTGAGTTCAAATCTGCTGAGGTTAACTTTTGCCGTTCATCCTTACAAGGTCAATAAAATTAAGTACCAGTAATGTACTGGGGTCGATTTAATCAACTTCCCCTAACCCTCCAAAAAAATAATTGTTGGCCTTGTACCTGAATCAGAAACCATTATTTTTCTCTACCTTTTCACTTTGCTAAACTTTACTATTACCAACCATTTTTCTAGGAAGTACGTATGATTCTTGACCATTGTGTCCAGGATACGGCTGGTGATCGCAGCCCTTGTGAAGTGAAAGGTGTTACTCCTGGAGAAAATATGTATTTAAACACAGTTGACCCTCTTCAAATTGGTGGCATTTACATGACTTCAAACATTAACTACCCCCATTTTACTGTCAAACGTTTTCTGGGGTGTATCAAAGACTTTGTACATAACAGCCAGGTTAGTGAATCTTATATTTACATAAGTGTTGACATATTTTTGCATTTGACAATTGAAGATATCTGGCAGAGTTGTTAGGATGTCAGACTGTCAGCTGGATACATCTGGATCAGCTGGATCATCTGACAACTGTCAGTATGCCAACTGGATACAAACCAGCATCTGGCAGTTATCAGGATGCCAACTGGATACAAGACCAACATTTGTCAGAGTTGTCAGGATGCCAGATGGATACAAGACCTGCATCTGGCAGAGTTGTTAGGATGTCGGGCACCTACATGACCACTTTACAGAGTGGACTAGGTGTCTTTTTGTCGTAACACCTACATGACCACTTTACAGTGTGGACTGTGTGTCTTTTTGTCGTAACACCTACATGACCACTTTACAGTGTGGACTGGGTGTCTTTTTGTCGTAACACCTACATGACCACTTTACAGTGTGGACTGGGTGTCTTTTTGTCGTAACACCTACATGACCACTTTACAGTGTGGACTGGGTGTCTTTTTGTCGTAACACCTCATGACCACTGTACAGTGTGGACTGGGTGTCTTTTTGTCGTAACACCTACATGACCACTTTACAGTGTGGACTGGGTGTCTTTTTGTCGTAACACCTACATGACCACTTTACAGTGTGGGCTGGGCGTTTTTTGTCATGTCGCCATTACAACAACTTACATGTTTGAAATTATGATTTCAGATAAACTCTTGAGAAAGATGTAAAAGAAAGAAATGTCAAAATTTCTTAGAAATATTATAATAAAACGTTTTGTCTTTCAGATTTATGATTTACATGTTTTACCTGAAGCTTCATTTTCCAAGAATGCTAAATTAGGATGTTCCGAAGAAGTTTGTGAGGGTAAATGCAGTGAGAACGCCATATGTATTGCTAACATAAATAAACAATACAAATGTGTATGCAATCCAGGTTACCGAGGAGTCATTTGTGATAAAAGTATGTAAATTAACCCTTTAGCATTTACTTTACTCTATATTTACTATTGTATTTTCACAGTTAAGGCTTTACCTTACATAATATCTCACATAATATTGAATCTATAAGATTTTGATGTTATTTATTTTGATAACAATACCTTAACATCAGTATGAGTGGCCAGTTACAGCCAGTTTGAACAGAAAGAGGAGAGAATTCTGGCCGGATATGGCCAGTTTAAATGCTAAAGGGTTAAACATAATGCACGTTTTAGCTGATATTAAGGAAATAAAATGTACTAGTAATTTAATTTTAAACTTGCAATGTCTTCATATGTTGTCACTGAAACCTGCTTTTAACTATAAAAGACCTAAGTATATTTAACCCTTTCGTGGCCATATTTCTAATGAAATTCACTCTATTTCAGTTAAGTAATGAAGAATTGTGAGGGATTTACTAAAATTATTCATTATTTCATTACTGAGATAGTAACTTATATTAAATTGTTGGAAGATTTTAATTTAAATTGGAAACCTTTAAAAGGGGTGGCTTTAATTTATAGAACCAAAGCTGGTTTTGGCTAGGTTAAAGGAAAACTTGTACCAAGTAAATAAAAAAAATTCCAGTTTTGTGCAATACACCTGTAATGGTGCTATTAACCCTTTACCATTTACATTACTCTATATTTACTATTATATTTTTATGGTAAAGGCTTTATCTCGCATAATTATCTCACATTATATCAAATCTATAAAACTTTGATATCATTTATTTTGAGAACAATACCGTAACATCAGTATGAACAGGAGGTGGTGAGAGAATTCTGGTCAGATATGGCCAGTTTAAATGCTAAAGAGTTAGTAAAATAATCAACTAAAATTTTTTAAAGATTTTGTTTGGTTTCCCTTTCAATCTTCAAATTATTAATATTTTGTAGACATTTCAAAATGTCAAAATTATTGTCTAAATTCTCTTCAAATACTTCCATAGTAAATTAGCTTTGAAGAAAATGTTATACGTTATCTTATTTCTTTGTTTTTCATTTCGCAATTTATTTTAGATACCACTGTAAAGGATTTCAAAGATATCAGCTTCATAATCTACAAGTTGAAATCTCAATTTTACATGAAATTGAGTGACATTAAAAATGAAATGCAAGTCCGCTTTAGAACACGACAAAGTAATGGAATGCTTTTCAGAATACCTAGTTCTAATAATGACTATATGCAACTTGAGGTAAGAGTATCAATTTTAGCAACTTGTTTTTATTGTCTCTAAAGCCACCCCTGCCACTAGTGACAGGCAGTCCAAACCCCATCCACTAGTTGAATTGTCGTGGTACTAGCACTACAATAAAATGTGCTCAACCCTACTCTGTAAAGTTATAGTGCTGGTGCCATGATACCATGCCCCCAGCCTACACTGTAAAGTCGTGGTGGTGCCCTGAAAAAAAGCATCCAATCCACCCTGTTAAATGGTAGAAAACAAACCCCAGTACATATAATAAAAATGGTTGGCATTAGGAAACCATGCTGAAATGAAATATATAAAGAAAAGTCTTCAGACCTGTGTAACCCTGCGGTATAACAACCTAACACATGTAAGGAAAATAGATGTAAAATGGTGGTGTATGTTTATCATCATCACCAATTAATGTCCATTTTGCCATGCTAGCATGGGTTAGACAAGGTTATGTTGGGAGGTGAATTCCTCACCAGGGAAGGATTTCGCTGACCTCAAGTCAATAAGATTGGCAGAGGAGATAACGAAGGAACATGACAAGTGGAGAGATGCCATCCTGAGAAGGACCCATCCAAATCATGCAAGCATGAAAAAGTGGATGTAAAAACGATGTGTGTCTGTATATTTTAATAGATGTAAAATAGTGATGATGGTGTGTGTGTGTGTGTATATATATATAGTAATAATAATAAATGTGAAGACTAAAATCCAAAGAGTTTCAGAAGATCCCATTAAGGGTGAAAGCAGCGATTTTTTTTTTTTTTTTTTTTTTTTTTTTTTTTTTTTTTTTGTGCTTGAACTTTAATCTGTTATTTTAACACACACACACACACGCACACGCACACGCACACGCACACGCACACGCACGCACGCACGCACGCACGCACGCACGCACGCACGCACGCACGCACGCACGCACGCACGCACGCACGCACGCACGCACGCACGCACGCACGCACGCACGCACGCACCCTCGGTATGATGAACTAACTGTTATGGAACTACTTCTACCAAACTCGTCCACGGACTGAGTGCTCCACTACTGTGGAGATAATCCACCAGTGTTCTTATATATATATCTCTCGTCTAACCCATGCTACCGTAGAAAATGGACGTTAAACGAAGATGATGATGATGATGACATATATATTTGTACATATATATATATATATATATATATATATAAATTAATAAAAATAATGAATAAAAACAAAGAAACAGTTCCTTATATTAAAAAATTCCTCATTTTACAATCGTTTCTAGGATATATATGTGTGTGTTGGTATGTATATCATATAGATTTATGTAAAAATTTTACAAACTATCAGGGGGAATATACATACCTACACATATATATATAGATTATTTCTGAAGATAGTATATATATATATAATTATCTATATATATATATATTTGTACATATATATATTTGTACATACATATATATATATATATATATATATATATATATATATAGCAGGGGAAAAAAAATATATATATATATATATATATAGCAGGGGAAAAAAAATATATATATATATATATATAGCAGGGAAAAAAAGCGGACGTAAAATGAAAATGAAATGATTTGTACATATATATATATATATATATTTGTACATATATATATATATATTTGTACATATGTATTTTAATCTTAAACTATTCATATTTTTCTAACCATTTATGTTTGGAGTTCTCATTTGAATTTTCTTTTCTTTAATACTCAATTTCTAGATTTTGAATAAGGGAGCCTGTCTTGGTTATAACTTTGGATATACCTCATCTCTGCATCATTTATGTCTGGATAATGTTGATGTAAATGATGGCCAATGGCATACTTTAAAAATGAAACGTTTTGGACTAGAACTACAAATCATGATGGATGGTGGTGAAGGACGATTCTATAATGAGGTTTTTATTAAAACCCTACAACCTCTTAAATTCCAAGCTAAGCGCATAGAAATCACTGTAGGAGCTGAAGTCAAATTTATTAGTTCAAGTCAAGTATCTATACAAGGCAAAGATCTCGTAAATTGTGAGTATTCTTCAGATATAGTGTATTCAAAGCACTATTTTTTTTTCTTCCTAATTAATATCCTAAAATTACTTTTCATCAGGAATATTGTAGAAAGTTCTTTAAAAATATATATTTTATTTTTATTTACCTGGTTCAATATCTTAATCTTCTGTCAAATCCAGTGTAGTAACATCAGTCTGCATGTAGTAACTTGTTTTTCTTTTTAAGCCTTTATCATTTACATTACTCTTTACAAACTATTGTATTTTTGTAATAAAGGCTTTATCTTACATAATATCGAATCTAGGAGATTTTGATATTATTTATTTTGAGAACAATACCTTAAAGTCTGTATGAGAGGCTGGTTGAGGCCAGTTTGAACAGAAAATTCTGGCCAGATATGAGCATTTTAAATGCTAAAGGGTTAATTAAATACTAAATGTTCTTATCATTACTGTTCTAGCAATGAGTTTTCTCGTTTTTATATGTAGTCATACATATAAAAATGGATGGTGGCGAAGGATAATTGAAAATGAGACACGGCCGTGACCTCTGGCATCACACACTAATACAGAAGACCCGACTTCCCACGGGTACAAGCCGAAGCTGAAACATAGACAATATGCCCCCTCCCACTGCAAAATGGTCGTGGAGGTGCCACGGCAAAAAAGCACCCAGCCCACACTGTAAAGTGGTCATGGAGGGGCCATGGCACAAAAGCACCCAGCACTCACTGTAAATGAGGTTGGTGTTAGGAAAGGCATTCAGCTGTAGAAATCAAACCAGAATCAGTTCCCGTATGAGCAAGACAAGGTCAGCTGACCGGACACTGCCCACAATAGGACAACCCGTCTAACCCATGCTTGCGTGGAAGAACGGACGTAAAACGGTGATGTTGATGATGAGTTAAATACACTCTCACTTCATCTCAATCAGAGACGTTATTTTTTTCATTTAATTGATTTCTGTACAGATATAAGATTATTTATTTCTTTTAAATTATATTTTAGCTTGCATGGATGACATTCGCTATGATGACGTGTGGCTCCCAATGCAGATATTTGAGAAAGTCAGTAGCAAAGCTGCAGAAGTTACAAAGATAAGGAACGTTGCAGATGACTGCATACGACAAGATTGCTTAGGTGTTACCTGTGGCCCCCTTCAAACTTGTATTCCATTATTTGGAACGTATAGTTGCAAGTAAGTTTTGTTATAATCTCTGGTCTCTTTCTGTTTAACTTCACAATATGTCATTTCTATTACAGTAATGTACACATACTCTCTCACACACATACTCTCTCACACACACACATACTCTCTCTCACACACATACTCTCTCTCACACACATACTCTCTCTCACACACATACTCTCACACACACACATACTCTCACACACACACATACTCTCTCTCTCACACACATACTCTCTCTCTCACACACATACTCTCTCTCTCACACACATACTCTCTCACACACACATACTCTCTCACACACACATACTCTCACACACACATACTCTCACACACACATACTCTCACACACACACATACTCTCACACACACACACATACTCTCCCACACACACACATACTCTCTCACACATACTCTCTCACACATACTCTCTCACACACACATACTCTCACACACACATACACTCTCACACACACACACACACATACTCTCTCACACGCACATACTCTCTCACGCACACATACTCTCTCACACACACACTCTCTCACACATACACATACTCACATATACACATGCTCTCACACACACACATACTCTCACACACATACGCATACTCTCACACGCATACTCTCATACGCATACTCTCTCACACACATACTCTCCCACACACGCATACTCTCACATACGCATACTCTCTCACACACATACTCTCCCACACACACATACTCTCTCACACACGCATACTCTCCCACACACGCATACTCTCCCACACACGCATACTCACACACACACACGCATACTCACACACACACGCATACTCACACACACATACGCATACTCTCACACATACGCATACTCACACACGCACACACTCTCCCTCATATACACACAAGCATTAGTTATTGGGGTATTACACATTCTAGTAAAGCACATCCCATAAAGCGCACATCCCATAAAGTACACATCTCGTAAAGTACACATCCCATAAAGTACACATCTCGTAAAGTGCATATTCCCATAAAGTGCATATTCCCATAAAGCGCATATTCCCATAAAGCGCACATTTCATAAAGCATATATTCCCATAAAGCATATATTCCCATAAAGCACACATCCCATAAAGCACACATCCCATAAAGCACACATCCCATAAAGCATACATCCCATAAAGCGCACATCTCATAAAGCGCACATCTCGTAAAGTGCACATCTCGTAAAGTGCACATCTCGTAAAGTGCACATCTCGTAAAGCGCACATCCCGTAAAGCGCACATCCCGTAAAGTGCACATCCCGTAAAGCGCACATCTCGTAAAGTGCACATCCCGTAAAGTGCACATCTCGTAAAGCGCACATTCCCATAAAGCGCACATTCCCATAAAGCGCACATCTCGTAAAGTGCACATCTCGTAAAGCGCACATCCCGTAAAGTGCACATCTCGTAAAGCGCACATTCCCATAAAGCGCACATTCCCATAAAGCGCACATTCCCATAAAGCGCACATTCCCATAAAGCGCACATCCCATAAAGCGCACATTCCCATAAAGCGCACATTCCCATAAAGCGCACATCCCATAAAGTGCACATCCCATAAAGCGCACATTCCCATAAAGCGCACATCCCATAAAGCGCACATCCCATAAAGCGCACATCCCATAAAGCATACATCTCGTAAAACATTTACATGGCATTGGTGTTTGTTACTTAACAGGAACTCCCCCTCATCATTTGGTAAGTGATGTTTTAGTTAGTTTCATCATTTAATATGAATATATCATGATCTAGCTCATCAATATAATTGTTTCTACTTTTGGCACAAGGCCAGCAATTACTCAGTACATTACTGGTACTTTATTTTATCGACCCTGTAAGGATGAAAGGCAAAGTTAATTTCGACGGGATTTGAACTCAGACTGTAAAGGGACGTAACTATGCTGGAAAGCGTGGTGTCCAACTCTCTACTGATACTGCCAATTCACCGCCCTAGCTCATCAATATAATAAATAGTGAAGTGTTGAAATGTTTGGAATTGAAAACAAGAGAACTATTATTAATTCTAAAAAGCAAAGGTATTTCTGGCTATGAATATATTAGAACTGTTTTATAATATAATAATAATGAAATTGTGTACAATGCTCAGGTGCACTACAACTCATCAAAGGTGTATGTATAGTACATAGAATAATATACAAATGTCAGGGAAGTGAATAGTGTATGAATCATGATATACATGTCTGCGTGTGTCTGGAGGGGGAATATTAGGTGTAGTGTTGGCGAATCTCAGGAAGAATGGAGGTTTTAATGAATGCAGTGTCTCGACAGCTAATAACTGATGCAGGTAGTTTGTTCCATGGAGGTTTTAAAGGATGCAGTGTCTTGACAGTTAACTGGTGCAGGTAGTTTGTTCCATGCTTCAGCAACTCTGAGTGTGAAAAAATGTTTCCGAAAGTCATGAGAGCTGTGATGTCTTCTAACTTTGTTGGCATGCCCACGTGTGTTAGACACATGGAAGTCAAAAAGGTACTCAGGGTTGTTGTCAGCAAGATGGTTAATAATTTTGTGGGTGTTTACCAAGTCAGTTGCCAGATAAATAAACATGGCTATTTCTTACAATCAGGTTATACAAGCTAGTGTCTATTGCATTTGTTCCTAAGCCCTGCACCATGAGATGTAACTAGATGTGCCGCAAAAGAATAAGATTAAGTTTTAAGATGTGAAAAATACAATTTGAAATTAGTATGATAGTTCAGATAGCTGTCAAAGTGACAAACAAGTAAAGTCTAGTAACAAGATTTATGAAAAATAACAGTTTATGATACAAATAAAGTTTAGTAACAAGATTTATGAAAAATAACAGTTTATGATACAAATAAAGTTTAGTAACAAGATTTATGAAAAGTAGCACAACTCTGTTTAAAATGAGAGGTGGTTTGTGTGTTCATAGTGCGCCAGCATATTTTTATTTTTTAACCTACATATCACAAAACCCACCTGCATATCATAATGACTAAGGAGCACATCTGTAAAATTTCAAGCACTACACCCATATCTCTGACATCAGAGGTGCCACTCATTCATTCTCTGTTTCTTGCTTTTTAAACCTCTTCCACACATTTGTTCATACATTGTCCACATGCAGGTTTCTACTTATATTTTTTTGTCCATTTCCCATGTCTTTTACTTCATCTTTCTTTTTCCATTTCTCACCTGTCCACTTAAATCACCTGCCAGATTCTATCTAGTTAATTATTTTAAGCAAATATATCTGGCAGATTTTCGGGACCTGTCTCAGCACACCGCAGGCAAGAAAGCAGGTAAGCCGAACTGCGTTGACAAGGCTTGCTACAGAATCCTTTACCCCACAACCTGACTTGATCCTTTGTGTCTGATATTTATTGCTGAAAAAAAAAAAAAATAATTTTATTAAAAATACATGTATGTTTATTTTTTCCTGTTGGATGTATTTAATTTTTTTTTTTTTTTTGTGTGTGTAAAAAAACATCTTTTAAAACATTGTATACTGTTCAATGCTTGAAAGAATTAAGAAAAACAGATGCTTTCTTATTTATTTAAAACTGTTGCACTGTTTAATAATTTAGCTAACAATTAACATTTTCCTCTCCAAATATTGTTTTCTAATTAATATTTTGTTACTATTTAATCTTATTTGTTATTATTTTTAATGTTTGACAAAAAAAAAAAAACCTACACAAGCGAGCAACTAATATTTTGGTATTTTGTAAAATGGTGAAGTATCAGCGGTGGTAGAATAGCGAACTAGATAGCTTATGGTAGTTATGAAATATATACCTGGTTGTACCACTCCAATAAAAATTAACTTTGTGGTAGACAGTATTGTTATAGGGGATGGTCATGATGTCAATATTACCAATAGAAACACACACATCATATAATTTTCACTTAATCTTTATTGTTCATTATCATTTGTTTGTAGGACTGTCTTCTATTATGTGAGTGGTCTCTGTAATTTGTCTGAGTGTTGTGTGTGGATAGGATCTTTATTTCTGTGTTATCTATTGAGCCCTCATATTCTAGTTTGGCATGTTTCTATAGCACTGATGAGCTTTTCTCCTCCTTAAGTTCTCACCAGTGTTCCTTTAATCTCTCTCTCCTATACTACAGGCTGTTTCTCCTAGGTATGTCGTCTTTTCTGCATTGTCCCTCTGTAAATCTTATCCTATAGACTATATTTCTAGTTTTACAGTTTATCTATGGGCTTATCTTACAGACTATACAGTTTCTATCAGCACAGGAGGTTTTCCTAAAGGTGTATATTCTACTGATCCGGGATTTTATGGTAGCTCCTGGTTTTTCTACTACTTTAATCCTTAGGTTTAATTTTTTTTATGAAGATTGGCCTTCCCTATCTTTTTCTTAGTCCTTTTTCTGCTATTCCATGATTTACTCCTGTATAGTGGACAAATCCTTTCCATATAATTCTCCATAATGGTTTTGAATTTAGCCGTGGCGCCTTTGTACACCCTGATCCTGCCTTTTTGGTTATAACCAGAGAATTGTACGTTTCTCTTTAACTTTAGATTGCACATAGAGGACACATTTATCATAACCTTTACAAGGTCCACTATTAAGATATTGAATTTAGCACTATTTGAGATAGCTGAGTTCTAATAGATCAGGTACTTGGAGGTCATGGGTTTGGTATAATGTCAATGGAGGATTTGGGCTTTATCATTCTTAGTTTCCATCCAGAGTTCATAACTAATCTATGGTGGAGTGGTCTACTGTTACTTTAGTGCTCTGGGGGATAGAGTTAGCTATTTCCTGGATGCTCTCCTAGGCGTCTCAAGAGCCTTGTCACCCACAGCTCTAGTATGGCAAGGTAAGTCCTCAAAATAATGCCTCTGCCATTTGTTGATACATCTTTATAATACTAAAGCTTTGTTTGTAACTTTATTGCTCAAACAGTCCATTCTATATTCCATGTTTGATTAAAGACATACGCTTTTGCATAAAATACTTTTCACCAAATTCCATAAACTACAACTTTTGCAAGAAAAGATATTTTTTTTTTAAGCAAACATTAAATGTTGGTGAATAAATGAATAGAGGAAAGATTTTGACCTTTGTTACGGGCAGCCATTACAAATGCTTGCCCTCACACACACAAACATAGGACAAACAAAAAGCAATTAATTGCACACATATTTGAAGGTGTATAACTTAATGGTTTGAGAGTTGAGCTCACAACCATAAGGACCAGGTCATGCATTGTTTTCTTGAGCAAAACACTTTACTTCATGTTGCTCCAGTTTACTCAGCTGTAGATATGATTTGCGACGTCACTGGTGCTGAGCTATATCTGCCATTACCTTTCCCTTTGACAACATTGGAGACATAGAGAGGGGAGACTGGTATGCATGGCTGACTGCTGGCCTTCCACAAACACCTTGCCTAGGCTTGTGCCTCGGAGAGGAGCTTTCCAGCTGCAAAACCATGGTCATTCGTGACTGAAGGGGGCCTTAAAATTAATTTTATATATTTGTTTTGTAAGGTTTTTTTATATGAAATTGTGTCAAAACAAATATTGTTATACTTGGGGAGGGTCATATTGTTGTAATATTGCCAGAAATAATAATTATATATATTTCAAGGGCAGCCAAGGCAAATTATGGTGCCGATAAAATACAGATTTGTTTTATAAATAAATATTGACATACCCGGAAAAAAGATAACCTTAACGGTTGAAGTTCTCTGGATATATATATATATATCACTATAGACTTTCCTTTCAATAAAGACCAGTTCGTAATCATTAATAATTTTTTTTGCCAGTTAAATATCTACCTGTAACATCTTCTAGAAAAAAAGAACTTATAAAAATGAAAAAAAATGGGAATTTGAAATATTAAAAAATGTTGTTTATTTGTTTTGTTAGATGCAACGATGGATACAAAAAGTCAATGTCAAAATGTGTTGACATTGATGAGTGCCAAGACTCCAAGTGCTTTGGTAATGCCACATGTCACAACACAGAAGGTTCTTTCAAGTGTCTGTGTCCAGAATACTGGACTGGTTCTCTCTGTAACTTAGCTGATCCTTCTCCAGTTATTGGAGACAACACTCTGGCAACTGGGGCACTTGTGACAATTTTGGTCTGTATTTTTGTCATATTGAGTAAGTATATTTCATATAATTGATATATATTTGTGGTTGAGTCATAGAGATAAATTACCTTGTGGTATTTAGTTACATGTCAATGTAAGAGACCTGGCAGTCGTTAGAACGTCGGATAGAATGCTTTATGGTATTCGTTCCAGCTCTTTGATCTCGTAGTTCAAATCCCGCCGAGGTCAACTTTGCCTTTCATCCTTTCGAGGTCGATAAAATAAAGTACCAGTAATTCCTGGGATAATTGCTGGCCTTGTGCCGAAAGTAAAAACAATTATTACAACTAAATGATCAGATATTACTATAGAACTGCACAGCCTACTCTCTGGTCCCAAATAATAACCTATGGTCACATGTATGATCAATCAAGGTTGAACTAGATCTCAACTACAATTGATACTTATTGTATTGAAAAGTAAAGTCAGCTTAGATCCAACTTCAAGACAGTTTATATACCATTCGTATTTTTCTCCTCCTATGGAATTCATAGACCAAGACCTCGTCTAGGACCCCACATCTAAACCAACCGATTTTGACCTTCCCAGAAAGCAATGGATGTCCCTTAATAAGATCTGCACAACATATTTCTGTTATCTTGCCAATATTCTCTCTTTTAACCCTTTAGCATTTAAATCGGACATATCCGACCAGAATTCTCTCGCCTCTTTCTGTTCAAACCGGTATTGTTTTCAAAATAAATATGAAAATCTCATAGACTTGATATTATGTGAGATAATTATGTGACGTAAAGTGTTTACTGTGAAAATATGATTGTAAATATAGAGTAATGTAAATGGTAAAGGCTTAAGAGTTATAAATCTGACATTATTTTAGAACAAAATTATATACATCATATTCTAATAGAGAATTCATATGGTCTATAATGTTTAATTCTACCCCAAACCCTTAAGACTTTGTTTGCTCTGAACAATTACCCAGTGAAATTTAATTCCTTCCATAACATTCTTATTTTCAGTTATTCTGTTGGTAGTTTTCCTCCTTAAGAGGGGCAAAAAGCCTGCAGATAAATTTGTATTGGAAGTTGATTCTGATGATGACATCCGAGAGAATGTGATTAGTTATGATGAAGAAGGAGCAGGTAATTTCAAACCTCATTATCATTTTTAATTTTGCTTGGTTTTAATTAAGCTATATATAAATTTGAGCGACTTCTGTCCAGCTGTTCTTCCGTCACACTCTAGAGATGACTGAGGAAGGAAGGGGTGATGACATCACGCACTAGAGATGACTGACGAAGGAAGGGGTGATGACATCACGCACTAGAGATGACTGACGAAGGAAGGGGTGATGACATCACACACTAGAGATGACTGACGAAGGAAGGGGTGATGACATCACGCACTAGAGATGACTGACGAAGGAAGGGGTGATGACATCATGCACTAGAGATGACTGACGAAGGAAGGGTGATGTCATACATTACAGATGACTGGGGAAGGAATGGGGTGATGATGTCACACACTAGAGGTGACTGAGGAAGGAAGGGGTGATGTCACATACTAGAGATGACTGAGGAAGGAAGGGGTGATGACAAACTACAGAAAAAAATATTCAACAACAGAGATATTAAATTCATTAGTCAATGTCTTCATATTATTTTCTTTCTTATAATATCATCAGGTGAAGAGGACCAGTTAGCTTATGATATTTCCCGATTACGCAAAGCAGAACCTACAATGTTGAAACCTGTTACTGACAAACCTGTACGCAGTAAGTTGATGTTTACAATTATATTTTCTTTATTGCCTATTCCCTGAATTATATTTTTTTCTTCTTCGCCTACTTCTTTCTGAGAGTCGTGTCCTAAATAAATGAGGTCATGTAGGTGTCATGACAAAAAAAACACAGTCCACGCTGTCATGTGGCCATGTAGGTAACACAGTAAAAACCTCCCAGTCCACACTGTAAACATGGTTGCTGTTAGGAAGGGCATCCCGCCGTAGAAAACCTGCCAGACAGTCCTATACGAATGAAACGACCAATCTTGCCTCAAGTGGGATAATTCCCGTCTAAACCCATTCTAGCGTGGAAGATAGACATTAAACGATAATGATGTGAAGGCAAAGTCCCCAAACACTCCTTCCAGTAGGCAGTGGGTCCTGTCAGAAGCAACCGTCTCCAATTGATCCAGCTGGATCCTCAAGCGAGATCAGCCAAGCTCATGGATGTTATCGAACCATCTTGCTTGGGGTTTACTCCTAGGTTTGCTACATGTTGGCTTTGCCCATAAATTCTGTCCAGTGATTCCTTCCTAACTACATGGCCATAATATTGGAACTATGATCTCTCAATTCAGAAACATTAAAATATCTGTAGCCTCAATCCAACTTCAGTAGATTGTTCACATAAATGAATTTGGATATCAGAGAACATGGTGTCAAATGTATAGACAACTGTTGTGGCATGCTAAGGTCCTGTTACTCCTGGTGGAGTCATAGGGGTACCATAGTGGCATACAGCATTTCTTGGGGCATTTCTGTTTAAACCTGGCAGAGCCCATCTCCTCTCCAGGTCTGAATACAGTAGACTTCTTCCAGAGAAGGACTGAGAGAGGAAGTGAGAGAGTGAGAGAGAAAGGAAGTGAGAAAGAGACATATTTTTGCCATGAAGCTATCCACTTGTGTGACACATACACATACTCAGGTACATACACACACACATGCACTCATACTCAGGCACATACATTAGTCACACACACACACACACACACACACATGTACTCAGGCACACACATGAGTCACATACACACACACACTCATGTACTCAGGCACACACACACACACACACACACACACTCATGTACTCAGGCACACACATTAGTCACACACATATTAGTGATAGTGACACACACACATACACAGTGACATCACACACACACCCAAACACAACACACACATTAGTGATACACACATATTGGTGACATTCACACACACACACACACACACACACACACACACACACACACACACACAGTGACATCACACACACACACACCCAAACACAACACACACACACATATTGTTTAAGATATACATATTCTTTAAATTATATTTGTAAATTTCTGTTTAGGTTACAACCCAAGTGGGGATCGTCCGGAAGTCGGGACTTATATTGATGATCTTATCAAAGATGCTGATGATGATGATGTGGCACCGCCATTTGATAGTGTCCGAGAGTTTGTTTATGAAGGGGCAGATAGTGACGCTGGGTCTCTTAGTTCACTAAATACAAGTTCTGGCAGTGAAGGGGATAATGATTACGATGCCTTGAATGAGTGGGGACCAAAGTTTGCTAAGCTGGCTGATATGTATGGTGGAGGAGGTGGTGGAGAGTAAAGGACAGAAAATTTCACTTGAAGTAAACAAAAAAGAAAAAATATCTGGATTTTAAAGTAAGGAGGTTGAAAAATAAATTCTTTTTTTTTTTTTTTTTTTTTTTTTTTTTTTTTCTAATAAACTCAAATTTGTTTGCTTCATAAATTGCAAACAGACAACGTTTATTTAGAGAAACTTATGGAGGAAAACAAAGAAGAAAAAAAAGAAGAAATGCACACAAGAAGGAACAAGAAGCAATTATATATAAACCAAATTACCATCTTAGAGAAACAAAAGACATTGTCATATTCAGTTTAAGAGATCAATAGTGAGAATCAAAATTCTCAATGTCCAAAATTTTCTGTGATTGACAATTTCCATAGAACTGTAGCCACTGCCAATTTCTAATATTCTTTTTTTGCTTTTTTTTTTTTTTTTTTTTTTTTTTTTTTTTTGACACAATTTTCTTTAAATTAGTTAAATTTCAATATTATAAAAGTGAATTCTTTTATTTATATCTATATATAAGTATAAATTTTTATTAAAATAACAGATTAAAGTTTAAGCAAAGAATCACTGAAACTTTAATCTGTTATTTTAATAAACAATTGCTCTAGGGTTCTTATATATTTGATATATATTTATCCTTATCGAGCCCTCTTTGGATTTTAGTCTTCACATTTATTATTATTATTATATATATATATATATATATATATATATATTATAATTCAATTTTAGGCCTGTGTATGTGTACAAGCACACACACACACACAGAAAATATGTATATATTAAGTATAAGCAAAACTAACAATTAAAAATTTAATTAAAAAATTTTTTTAAATGTTAGCTAAGAATTAAATGCAGCATATTTTTATTATTATTAAACAAGCAAATGTTGACATTCTCTACACTGATCTGCAGAATAATTACAGATCTTCAGAAGATAATCTTGATTTTTTTTTTTAAAGAATTTTGTCCAGTTTGTGATTGTATATACAACCTAAGTTTAAGTAGATTTAACTTGTTTTAGACTTTTCTAGAATATTCCAACTAGACTTTCTTGTGCCATCATAGGTCTGTTCAATCAGAAATAGGCCACAATTCACCTCAGACACAACTGTACCACAGTTCAGCTCAGTTACAACAGTGTCACACACAATTCAGCTCAGTCACGACTGTCGCAGTTCAGCTTAGTCACAGCTGTGTCACAGTTCGCCTCAGTCAGTTCAGCTCAGTCACAACTGTCACAGTTTGACCAGTCAAAACTGTCACACACAATTCAGCCCAGTTACAACTGTCACAACACAATTCGGCCCCAGTTACAACTGTGCCACACACAACTCAGCCCAGTCACAACTGTGCCACACACAATTCGGCTCAGTCAGTTGGGACATGTTAGCTTTATATCTGTTATTTCCCTTTATTTCTGCCACATAAATGATGCAGTACAAATGCTTTTTCTACACACACACACACACACACACACACACACACACACACACACACACACAGACACAGACACAGACACAGACACAGACACACACACACACCATTGAGTGATGAAGAGTAGAAATATGTTGAAATATTTTATGCTGAGAAAAAAGGGTTAAAAAACCTTGGGATACACAATTGTAATTAGAACCCTGAAGTTTCATGATTAGATCAGAAGACTATTTGTTTTTTTTTTTTTTACTTAGTCTGTCTGGTTTTATTTTGGTCCATGTTTAAACCTTATAAATTTTCATTACCTTTTATTTTTCATCTGGTATATTTTATATATATATATATATGGGGTTGTAACATAAAACCTGCCGTTTTTTTATTAAGAAGTTTTATAACAGCGGGAATTTATGTTACTACCCAATATATATCTTTCCCACCGTCAATAACAGATGAATTCTGTATTAGTAACATTAGAAATAACCCTTTAGCATTTACATTACTCTAATTTACTATTATATTTCCATGGTAAAGGCTTTACCTCACATAATTATCTCACAAAATATTAAATTTATCAAATTTTGATATTATTTATTTTGAGAACAATACCTTAATGTCAGTATGAGTGGCCATTTACAGCTGGTTTGAACAGAAAGAGGTGAGAATTATGGCTGGTAACAGCCAGTTGAAATGCTGAAGGGTTAATGACTTTGATAACAAAAATTAAATAACATCTTACTTTTCAATTAAACGTTTCTTAATATTTTTACTTTTGATTTTTTTTTTTTTTTTTTTTTTTTTTTTTTTTTATGGTCAAGAAAGAAACTAAAAATAGAGGTTTCTTAATTTTTTTAAAATTCTGTAAAGATTTATTTTAAAACTTTGAATAATTCAGTCAACAAACTGACTGATAAAATGCGATTTCTGGCTAGTTTATTGCCGTTAACTATATTTTTCTTCTAATTAAGATTAAGTTATTTTATTTTATTTTTTACTTTTTTTAACTTTATTTGCTTTTTCTCTTTTCAAACTGGCTGATTCCCATCTCCCCACTCTCCTCCTTAATTTCTTATCTTAACGAATAATTGAGAAAGTTAAGAAATTAAGGTTTTTTTGTTTTGTTGTTTTTCAATACACATTTCTTAGTTTTCTATACTTCATAAAAGACCAAAATAATTGTACCACAAAAGCCACAGTTTTTTAGGTTCTAAAACAAAATGTGCAACACTCTATCTACTGCACAAACTTATTCTCCTCTACACCAATTAATTAGTAACAACAACAAAAAAACAGCAACTAAAACTGAATCTATTAATTTCAAACTAAAATCCTATTGCCTTTCAGCCAAGCTCCTGGACAAGCAAGATGGTTAGATAACATCCATGAGCTTGGCTGGTCTCGCTTGGGAATCCAGCCGGATCAGTTGGAGACAGTTGCTTCTGACAGGACCCACTGGAAGGAGTGTTTGAGGACTCTGCCCCCACAACCCTCTCAGGAATAAGTGGGCGAAGAAGCAGCAGCAGCCTTTGGGATCGTGGTTTATATAACTCTTGTGAAAAAAAAAAAAAAATCTGACCAATATTCAGCCTTATATTTTATTTCTACCACTGCTATTTGATCATTATGATCTGAAGAAAGGAAAAAAATAATGGTTGTGATCTCATATTTTGTATGATACTTTTAACCCCATCCCCACCTCTTTTTTTGTTTTATTTTATTTTTATTTTATTTTAATCTTTTCCCACATTTATTGTAAAACATTTCTAATGCATCTCTCTTTCAATATACATACTAATTTGTTTCTATACATAAAACAATACAAAGTATTTTCTATGGGTGAAAGGACAAACAAAAAGAAAAACAATAATAATAAATAAACCTATAAAAATATTTTTTACCACTGCTGCTCTAAAATCTTGCATATACATACACACACATATATATATATACATACACATATATACACACACACACACACATATATATATATATATACACAATGATATTAAATAAATGGAAACTATATTTATAAAACCATATTTATTCTATTATATATATTTCAAGGGTACCAAAAATTTTGGTATGCTATCATCAGATAATTTTTTTGGTACCCTTGAAATATATATATAATAGAATAAATATGGTTTTATAAATATAGTTTCTATTTATATAATATCATTGAATATTTACGCCAGAAATCTATCGAGTGCTCTGAATCAGTTATAAACATCTATATTTGTTGGATTTTCAACAAATTAAATATCTCTTCTATATATATATATATACACACACACGCACACATAAAAAGGATCGATCGACTTTTGTCAAATCGGACCTCGGAAACAGTGTTTTCGTCGATCTTTCCAGTTGCTAGTACTAATTATCGGTCGCAACTCTAGGTAGGAGGAGCAACGTGAAATAGTGTCTTGCTCAAGGACATAATGCATTGCCTGGTCCAGGAATCAAACTCACAACCTCAAGATTGTGAATCCAATTCTCTAACCACTCAGCCACATACATATATACATATACACACACATATATATATATACATAGATATCTACACACACACACATATATATATATACACACACATATACATATACATATACACATATACACACATACATATATACATGCACACACACACATACATATATACATATACACACACCTGTACAATAATTGCTGCTGTTAAAACCATTTACTGAAATCTTAACATGTTATATTTATTCTAAAAAAGAAAAAAAAAAATTGATGAGATTGAGTCCAATAAGTTGTATCAGTAAATTAATTAAATTAATTAAAAACTTAACGAGGTTGAGTCCAATAAGTTGTAACAGTAGATTAATTAAATAATTGATTTGTTTTTGATATTGATACTTATTTATATGGTTTGGATGGAAGTATTGCTAGTTAGTTAAACTGTGTCTTAGTTGATTAGTTGTAGTTAATATTATTATTATTTAATTAAATAATAATTAAACTAGGGCAGTGGATTGGCATTAATCGGTAGCGCATCAGACATGCTTTACGGCATAGTTATGGCCCTTTACGTTCTGAGTTCAAATCCCGCTGAGGTTAGCTTTGCCTTTTATCCTTACGGGGTCGATAAAATAAAGTACCAGTAATGCACTGGAGTTGATTTAATCGACCTTGTGCCTAAAGTAGAAACTATTATTATTTAATTAAATCTATATAGCTGCAAGTAATGTCTTTCAAATAACTTGCTCTGTATATGTGAGAATTGTAGAAACAAAAGTTAGTGTCTTACAGCTTTTTAGTTTTGTAACAGTCTTTCACTCTCTGAAAATAATAAAAAAAATAAAAACCATTTGCGCTTGTGATGAATTTATTAATGTAAGCAAATCTTGTAAATGTTTATATTTATAACCTGTCTGTGGTATAAATGATTCTGCAATTCTCAGAAAAGTATAAGTATGAAAGCCAGGTTATGGCTTTTTGCTCAGTGGGGAAATGTTTTCATTAAGCTCTGAGTATTCTGACACCATGGAAGACATATTAAGACATAGAATTTAATCCTCACCTTCAAATAAAATAATAAACTATACTTTTTCCACTACAAAACAATTTTTTTTAAATTAGTCTCATTAAATCAAAAATGTCAAATTTGAAAACTAGATTGTTTTGTTTTTTTTTGTGGGGGGGGCAAGTTTAATTTATGGCAGGCTTTTCCAGAAGAGTAGTGTATTACAGCCTATTTTAACTCATTCCTATAAATTCCCTTCCAGATCATTCTTTGGAAATGGCTTCAGTGAAGTCTTAATGTCAGTTTTTGTTCAGTGAACATTTCACAGAATTACCCACAATGATCTAATATAAGAAGGTGGTAATAATAATAATAATAATAATAATGATGATAACATTTTTTTTCTCAAAAATAGATATTTTAAATATATAAACTTGGAAATATTTTGAATTCTTAAATCTAAGACTACTGGATGCTGAATCTAGATGTAAATGTAAAACCTCTTGCAGAAATAAGGTAATAAATGAAATGATTGAACACATTCTATCATTAAAGCACATGAGGCTTTGTATTTTTATAAACTGTTTGTTCAAAAATGTTTTGAATGGTGTATAAATGGAAATAGACATGTTTGTGTGAATGTGTTTTTGTATATATATATATATATTATATAAGAGAATATTGGGTCTTTGGGTAATGTAACTAATATATTAAAACTGTTTCTATTTATCAGTTATGTATGATTTATTTCGTTATCCCTTCTTCCTCCCCCCACAACCCCCACATCTCTTCTACAACAATCTCACTATCATCTCTGATCCCTAATCATGTTTTTACAGACCTTGTTACCATATGGATACTTCCAATATTCTCTAGTATTGAACTGTATAAATTCTATCTATGATGTAGCCCTATTCTGATTTCTGAAATAAATAAAAAATAAAAATGTTTTTATAATATTCATTTGTCCTTTTTATTTCAACTTTGCTCAATGTCATAAGCTTTGTAAGTTCAGAGTTGCTGAAGCATGGAACAAACTACCTGCATCAGTTGTTAGCTGTCGAGACACTGCATCCTTTAAAACCTCCACGGAACAAACTACCTGCATCAGTTGTTAGCTGTCGAGACACTGCATCCTTTAAAACCTCCACGGAACAAACTACCTGCATCAGTTGTTAGCTGTCGAGACACTGCATCCTTTAAAACCTCCACGGAACAAACTACCTGCATCAGTTGTTAGCTGTTGAGACACTGCATCCTTTAAAGCCTCCATGCTTCCTGAAATTTGCCGACACTACACCTAATATTCCCCCCTCCATACACACACACACATGTATATCATGACTCATACACTGTTCACTTCCCTGACATTTGTACATTATTCTATGTACTATACATGTACCTTTGATGAGTTATATGCACCTGATCACTACACAGTAATTTCATTATTGTCGGATGCCATGCTTTGCAGCAAAGAGTTACGGCCCTTGCCATTCTGAGTTCAAATCCTGCCGAGGTTAACTTTGCCTTTCATCCTTACGGGGTCAATAAAATAAAGTACCAGTAATACACTGGGAAAATTTCTGGCCTTGTGCCGAATGGAGAAACAATTATTATTATTATAGATCAGTGACTCTTTTGTCAATCTTTTCAGGTTTTAATCAGCTACAAAATCTTTAGGTTTTCCACAAAATTCATGAAGAAAACTTAGACATCATTATCACTGATTAATGTCCATTTTTTTTTTTTTTTTTTTTTTTTTTTTTTTTCCATGTTAGCATGGGTTAGACGAGTTGTCCCGCTGTGAGACGCATCGGATCAGATGACCATGTATTGGTCATACAAAACAGTTTCTGGCACGGATTCTACAACTGGATGCCCTCCCTCATGCCAATGGGTGTGGACTGGGCGCATTTCATTAAGATTATGTATATATAGATATGTGTATATAACGTATATATTTATATACATATATATATGTATGTATAACGTATATATAATATATTTGTTTATATTATATTTATATGTATGTATAACGTATATAATATATTTATATATGTATATATATATATGAAATATAAGAATCAAAGAACTGTTCAAAACATTATTGTGCTTACAGCTGTTTCCTCCAAACCGAGGTTTGGATTCTTCGGAGCAATTTATTAATGCATGGACAGTTATATGACCTCCTTTTCAGCCGAGAGACATACCGATACATATTCAAACATTGTGGGTCAACATTCATTACAGAATTTAGAGTGGCAGTACACACTTCGAGATTACATTTATATTAAGAGGTACAATCAAAAATACAGGTTAAAATACAACATGAAGATAAGTGGTTATATAGTGCAAATGTTATATGTGTGGCACGCATGTGCGTCTTGTTTATATAGTGTGGCAGAGCGATATGTGTGGTAGAGGCACTTAGGTAGGTAAACAAGAGTGTTAGGTTGGTAGATCTGGTGGCAAATTCTTTATATGATTGATAATAGACTGTGTGTGGAGAAATGTATATATATATATATATATATAACGTATATGTGTGTGTGTGTGTGTGTGTATATATATATATATATATATATATAACGTATATATGATATATTTGTGTATATCTATATATGTATATATAATATACTATATCTATATAAATATATTTGTGTATATTATATAATATATCTATATAAATATATTTATATATGTATATATATTTGTGTATATTATATTTAAATATATATATATAACGTATATATAATATATTTATAAATATATATGTATATATATATATAACGTATATATATCATGTATATATAATATATTTATATATGTATATATAACATATATTTATGTGTATAATATATTTATATACGTATATATAATGTATTTAATGTATATTATATTCATATGTATATATATTATATTTATATAAGGTATAATATATAAGGTATTTATATATATATAAAACGTATATATATTTGTATATCTATATATAACGTATATATAATGTATTTATTGTATATTATATTCATATATATATATATATATATAACGTATATGTAATATATAAGGTATATATATTATATTTATATAATGTATAATATATAAGGTATATATATAATATATTATATACATATATTTGTATATATATTTATATACATATATTTATATATTAATATATATATATAACGTATATATAACATATTTGTGTATATTATATTTATATATGTATCTATAATATATTTGTGTATATTATATATAACATGTAATATATCTATCTATATATATATCATTTATATAAGCATATATAACGTATATTTAATATATTTATATATATATGATATATTTATGTTTATATATTTATATATGTATATATAACGTACATATATTATATTGATATATGTATATATAACGTATATATGATATTTATATTATATATAACGTATATAAAATATATTTATGTGCATATTTTATGTATATATAATATACTTCTGTGTATATTATATTTATATAAGTATAGATAACGTACATATATGTGTATATTATATTCATATATGTATATATAACGTATGTATGATATATTTATGTGTATATTATATTTATATATGTATATATTGCGTATATATAATATATTTATATACATATTATATATGCATATATCTATATATATATATATATATGAAGTATATGTAATATATTTATATACATATTATATTTTTATATGCATATATAACGTGTATATAACGTATAAATAATATATTAATATATATATATCATGCTTATATATATGTGTGTGTGTATGTATATAACGTATATATTTATATATATAGCGTATATATTATATATTTATGTGTATTATATTTATATATGTATATATAACGTATTTATATAACGTATATATAATAACTATATATATATAATATATTATATACATGTTATATTTGTATATCTATATATAACGTATATATAATATATTTATATTATATGTATCTATGTATATTATATTTAAATATGTAATATATTTATATATGCATATATAACGTATATACAATATATTTGTATACATATATTTATAATATATATAATGCATATATATTTATGTGTGTATTATATTTATATATGTATATATAATATATTTTTATACATATTATATTTATAAAATATATAACGTATATATATTTATTTATGTATTATATTTATATATGTATATATAATATATTTATGCGTATATTATATTTATTCCCTTTTACCTCTTACCTATACCAGCCATCTGGCTGAGGCCATGCTGGGGCATTCTATCGCCAGCCTGTGTTGGTTGGCCATTGGTGCAAGAGGGAGTTCGTTGCTACTGCCCTTAGTTTCCTTGGGTTCAAACGGGATAATGGACAGCAGGGTGTTGAGATGTTTCTTGAAAACATCCATATCCACACCATGCAGATCTCTCAAATCCCGGGGTAGCTTCTTGAAGATTTGAGGGCCTTTGAACCCCAAGTTATTGCAATATCTGCTCCTTATTCTAAATGTGGAAGACGGGACATTTGGCACCACCCACTCACGTACTGTGTATATATATATATATATATATATATATATATATTTATAACGTATATAAAATATATTTATGGGTATATTATAGTTATATATGTATATATAATATATTTTTGTGTATATTATATTTATATATGTATATATGGCATATATATATGTGTGCGTGTGTATTTATATAATGTATATATAATGGTTATATTTATTGATATGCATAGTGTATGTATGTGTAAGGTATATATATATTTACATATATTTTATACTCATATATATATGTGTGTGTATATATAACGTATATATATAATATATTTATATATATTCATATATAATGTATATATTTATGTGTATATTATATTTTCAAAAAGTATATATAGAGTATATATAATATAATTATATACATATTATATTTGTATTTGTACATTTAACGTATATATAATATATTAATGTGTATATTACATTAATATATGTATATATAAAATATTCATGTGCATATTATATTTATATATGTGTATATAACATATATATAATAGTTATATATATATATTATATGTGTGTATGTATGTAACGTATATATAATAGTTATATATATATATTATATTGATATATATGTGTGTGTATATGTAACATATATATAATATATTTATATTTATTTTATATTCGTATATATGTGTGTATATATATAACATATATATAATACATTTATATATGCATATATAACGTATATATGATATATTTATATGTATATAAATATATCATGACGTATATATGATATATTTATATGTATATTATATTTAAATATGTATATATAACGTATATGTAATATATTTAT
>OZ024755.1:4305976-4320976 GCA_964016885.1 Eledone cirrhosa
TTCTACAACTGGATGCCCTTCCTAACACCAACCTCATTTACAGTTAGTGCTGGGTGCTTCTATTCTGTGGCGCCTACACGTCCACTTTGCAGTGTTAGAGGCATATTGTCTATATACTTCAGCTTGTACCCGTGGGAAGTCGGGTCTTCTGTATTACTGAGTGACGCCACAGGTCACGGTTGTGTGTCATCGCCCTTGAGCGGTGCAAGGTCGGCTTTTATCACCTCATGCCAGGTCTTCTTTGGTCTCCCCACCTCACGGCTTCTATCGACTTCTAGTGCTCTGCATGTGTGTGTAATTTACAAATAAATAACAAATAAACAAATAGAAATAATTAATATAAAAAAGTAAACTATTTATTTTTTAATTTCTTCATCAACAGGTTTTGGTAACTCCCAGTCAAGAGGTTTGTCAAAACCCATCATGTGAATATAAGATTGTTTGTCAAGAAAGAATTTTGGGTCCATAAAAAGTGGTGTTCCTTTAATTATGACACTTGTGAAGGGACCAGTAATTGCTGGTATATTTACTTCTTCTGCTTTAAAAGTCAGTTCTTTACGTCTGCTAATTATGTTAAAAGTTGCAGCAGTAAAGATGTTGGTATTACTCTCCAGGTAAACATCAGTTACATATTTCTTACTTACCATATGTATTAACAATGGCGTCACGCCAATAAAGAAGGCAAAAAATATACCAACACCAATCTGTAATGGCAACGATGTAACGGAAGATTGAGATAAAATAACTGGTTGAAGAGCCAAACTGAACATACTGGTGGAAATAGAAAACACTTTAACTCCCTTTATTGTCTTTGTCAAAGGTCCACTATAAATGAGTTTTCCTTTTGTAGGATCATATACTGGTAGTCCTGTGAATTCATCTTTGGTTACAGTCAGTTTCTCTGCTTGGTAGCTTTTAGAATTTGAATGAAATTTGGAAACCTGGAAATTTGGCTGAAAATAATAAATAAAATATGCATACAGGATATTCCCAATAAGATAATTAACCCTTTAGCATTTAAACCGGCCATATTCGGGCAGAATTTTCTCACCTCTTTCAATTCAAACTGGCCATAACCAGCTGCTCATACTTATGTTAAGGTATTGTTCTCAAAATAAATAATATCAAAATCTCGTTGATTTGATATTATGTGAGATAATTATGTGAAATAAATCCTTTACTGTGAAAATACAATAGTATATATAGTGTAATGTAAATGCTAAAGGGTTGAGTCAACAATTTATATTACAGAATATTCTCAGTAATAATGAAATGAAATAATGAAATTATTGTGTAGTGCTCAGGTGCACTACAACTCATCAAAGGTGCATGTATAGTACATAGAATAATATACAAATGTCAGGGAAGTGAATAGTGTATGAGTCATGATATACATGTGTGCGTGTGTATGGAGGGGGAATATTAGGTGTAGTGTTGGCGAATCTCAGGCAGCATGGAGATTTTAAATGATGCAGTGTCTTGACAGCTAACAACTGATGCAGGTAGTTTGTTCCGTGGAGATTTTAAAGGATGCAGGGTCTCGACAGCTAACAACTGATGCAGGTAGTTTGTTCCATGGAGGTTTTAAAGGATGCAGTGTCTCGACAGCTAACAACTGATGCAGGTAGTTTGTTCCGTGCTTCAGCAACTCTGAGCATGGATAATTAAGTCGTCAAAATATGTATAAAAATAATTAAGTAAACAATTTACAGTCTAATAAAAGATCAACTAATAAATAATTATTTACACATTCTTCTATACAAACCAGTAGATGGTATCAGTTATGGAAACATTGTTTCCTTGGTCCGATTTGATGAGTTCCACCCCACTTGGTAAGTGAATGAGGTCTGGGATCTTTACGACTGATTTGATCAATATATACCAGAGGTGGGGAACCTTTTCATGCTAAAGGATTAAATGACCCTTAAGATCTACTAAGTTTTTAATTCTGGCTGTCCGTCAGTGTAGATTCCACCTTCATATATCCTCTGAAATCACTGCCCATATCTCACTATCATGCAGCATCATACATTGCACACAGGAGGCATTCAGTCGTCTGTACATTTTGTACATAAGCAGAAACCTTTTGTTGTCAACAATGGGAGTAGCTCTCTAAACTTCTTCCATCGTATCTTTATTCTAGCTACTATGCTCTCAGAGCATCCTCCTCTACTGTTAATTATATCACCAAGGTAGCAGAAGCTATCAAACACTTCTATGGATACTTCCTGGGATTGGAAAAGGTTTATATCACTGGGCCTATCAATTTCCCCTGAGCATCTACTACAAACAATCTATTCCTTTTCTGTTAGAGGACTATAATAAACAGAAGTTGGCTGAGGACTGAGCCATGATGGACTCCTACCTGTACCTTGAATTCCATACTAAACTCCATTTCTACTCTCACTTTACTGATAGCTTCTCTGTACATATCTTGTACTGCTCTCACAAGCCATTCTTCTACATCCTTAAGGACCATCTGATGATAGATTGTGGTACTCTGTCAAAGGTCTTCTCTAGATCAACAAAAGCTAAATATAGCAGCTTATTCTTGGCTAGGAACTTCTCTGGTAGTTGTCTCACTAAGAAGGCATCTGTAGTACTTCTCCCTGGTATAAAATCGATCTGCATCTCATCTAAGCTGACTCTTTCCCTAATTAGTTGTGCTGACCATGAAGCTGCTCACACTGAGTTACATGGTACATGTAGCAGGCAGAAACCTGACCTGACTTCACCTGACCATGAAACAGGTCGCACTGAGTTACATGGTACATGTAGCAGGCAGAAACCTGACCTGACTTCACCTGACCATGAAACAGGTCGCACTGAGTTACATGGTACATGTAGCAGACAGAAGCCTGATCTGAGTTCACCTGTCCATGAAACAGGTCACACTGAGTTACATGGTACATGTAGCAGGCAGAAGCCTGACCTGACCTGACCTGTCCACGAAACAGGCCACACTGAGTTACATGGTACATGTAGCAGGCAGAAACCTGACCTGACCTGTCCATGAAACAGGTCACACTGAGTTACATGGTACATGTAGCAGGCAGAAACCTAACCTGATTAGGAATACAAGCAGATTAATTTAAAGGGAGGTAAATATTTGTTTTAAGAAGTCAAATCATTAAATGTCTATTCTTTTATATAATCTATCAAATCTACGTTTTGTACATTATTACTAACATTTTATGTAAGGGACTCAGGTGGGATTTAAATATGATACATCAAAACAATCATAGTAACTATTCCAATGTAAATATGGGTATGTATTACTTTATTTGTCCTTCAAAGAGTAATTTAAAATGAGTTGTTTTTAACTAAGACAGACGAGATGAATCGAATATAAAACATATATAATTAATTATATATTTATTATAATTATTTTTTAAAATATTTCTTGGAAACAAAACTTTTTTCGTTCTATATATATATTTGAAAATGAACGTGTCCAAAAATAATTAATAATTGTTTCTACTTTTGGCACAAGGCCAGCAAATACCCAGTACATTACTGGTACTTTATTTTATCGACCCCGTAAGGATGAAAGGCAAAGTCAACCTCGGCGAGATTTGAACTCAGATCGTAAAGGGACGTAACTATGCTGGAAAGCATGGCGTCCGACCCTCTACTGCCATGATAATAATAAAGTCTTTAGCGGTCAATGAGAATCAATTTAGTTAAATGTAGTAAATTAAGAATTATTGATAAGAAGAAATATTTAATTTATCTCGGTTGATCTTTGAGTACAGATGATAAGGACACATTAATAAAGAATGCCTTAATTTCAGTTTACAATGATATACTAGCAATGTGTAAGTCGGTGTATAAGATCAAACAGTTAAGCGAACCGGTTTTAATTACAAGTAGATTGTACAATATAATTGAGAAATAAATTAATAATACTTACAAAAGTATTGCAGTCGGTTATTGTTTGTATTCGTTTCAAATAGTTTTTCACCGAATTGAATCGGAACCTTACCATAAACATTTTGTCCTTTACCCAAAGTCGAATAACTCAAGACTTCGTAGAGACGGTGTAAGTTTGTAAATTAATCTTGAAAACATTATACCTGGATTAAACAAACTGGCTTCAAAATGTTTACATAAGTTTAGAACGAGGAATTTACTTGTCAAACGAATATTTTTTTCCCAGCAGTCACCCGAGTGGTTCTGCATTCTTTGTACTGGTTATTGATGACATTGACTAACTTGAATTGTTTATGCTGAATATGTAGGTGGGGTGATTAGATTGGGTTCTCGCTACAGCGAACTTCTTGATTAAGGAAATTCCTCGCAGAATTTTTCATACTTCTTCGTTTATTTTCACATGAGGTCACGATAGATATATTCACCGAATATTTTCTTAGATTTACCAGTAAAGCAAGTATGAGCTGTTAAAGAAGGAGAACGTTCCATACTTAAATGTTGGCAGGGAAATTTCAAATATATTTGTTAACATTTTTTTTTGTTGTTGTTGTATTTTCAATAAGAGTAATTTATTTAACAAAACTGTTAATACAAAAACAAAACACAGAAAGAGAACAAAAGAAAAAAGAAAAGAAAACAGAATCGAGTAACGAAAGAAATCGGGAGGGGGAGGGACAGACATTACACTTCAGTCTGGGTGGTGCCTCAGCCGCGCCCCACGGACAAAATGGCAAATACATTACTGATGAGAATGGCCAGAGACATACACTGCAACAGCCACCCCACCTCACGGTGCTTATGTAAATGAAACAAAAAAAAAGAGAATGAAGCAACGAAGGCAAGGGACCGGCAGACTCTATACCCCCAGACTAAGGGTGTTGAGTTTGCATCCAGTCCTTTTAAGTTCTCTCTGATATTTTCAAATCTTACTTTTAATTGTGTTTTATGAAATCGGAATACACATTTTAGCCTTAAACAAGAAAACTATTTGTGACGACGCGAAGCCGATACGAACTCGCGCTGACAGCTTTGCACTTATAGTTTATTTTATTTAATACTATAACTAATATTTAATAACTATATTTACTGTCAACAATAATAATGAAATTATTGTGTACAATGCTCGGGGGCATTACAATTTATCAAAGGTACATGTATAGTACATAGAATAATATACAAATGTCAGAGAAGTGAATAGTGTATGAGTCATGATATACATGTGTGCGTGTGTATGGGGGAGGGGCGTATTAGGTGTAGTGTTGGCGAATCTCAGGAAGCATGGAGGTTTTAAAGGATGCAGTATCTCGGCAGCAAATAACTGATGCAGGTAGTTTGTTCCATAAAGGTTTTAAAGGATGCAGGTAGTTTGTTCCATGCTTCATCAACTCTGAGTGTGAAAAAATGTTTCCGAAAGTCATGGGAGCTGTGACGTTTTCTGACTTCGTTGGCATGCCCACGTGTGATAGTGCAGACACTTCTTCTTCCCCCATTTATTCCTGAGAAGGTTGTGGTGGAAGAGTCCTCAAACATTCCTTCAAGTGAGTCCTGTCAGAAGCATCCGTTTCCAAATTATCAGCCTGGACCCTCAAGGGCGACTAGCCAAGGTCATAGATGTTACCCAACCATCTTTCTCAGCAGAGGCCACGTACCGTTCCTCACCGACAGATAACCCCCCCCCCCCCTCTCCCAGTTGATGGATGCGAATCCGAAATATAGGGACAATTAAATCTCTCCCAAGGTAACTCTATTCCGTGTTATTATTTTTATTTTTTACGTTCTTTCCAACGTTCCTCTACACACTATACATCTCATTCTACATTCCCTTACATCTCTCTCTTCACCACCGGATTCTGTTACCCGGAGATTTACCCATCTGCATTGTTGAGGCTTCCAGAACGACCAAAAAAAAAATCTTATTATTCCACAATGCTTCAAGCAAACTTCAATACTCTCTTATATATATATATATATATATATATATATATATATATATATATTGATGATTTGATGTTAAAGAATAAAAACTAATGATAAAATTAAAATATATTTTTAAAAATGAAGCCCCCGAGGATATTGGCCCTAAGCTACAGCTTAATTGGATTATAGGTAAATTCAGCACTGGGTGCCCTAATGTTTTATATTTAAAAAATACATTTAATTTGAATAAAATCATGCCCCTCCTCCCTCGATGATGCCTTTAAATATGTGATTATTGTCTAATGGTTAACCCAGCCCTGCCAATACGACTCTCTCAAAATACATTTGTTATTTTCAAAATTATAGTTTAACATTGTTAACTGTGACTCGAAGTATACAAGAAATTCGATTGAATAAAATATGTAAGCATTCACAGCAATGTTCAAAATGGCCGCATTGACACCTATGTATTTACATTCTTTGATTCTTTTGTTTCACTTAAATACACATTCTAAATATATACATTTGCGCTAACTGAAATGTACGCTTAGATACTTACTACATCGACAGTGTGGCATGTTTGTTTGAGTCAAGGTGACAAGCTAGCCTTAATTTATTACACTCATCAATTAAATGCGTTCTTCCACCGTGACTCAGCTACCTTTTCCGTTCTCATTCATCCATCGAAGACACAATCTAAGCAACAAATAATATATATATATATATATATATATATATATAAATATTAAAATTAATTTGTAGATCGACTTTCGTCAAATCGAACCGAGGAAACAATGTTTCGTTGGTTTTTCCAATTGCTAATACTATCTATCGGTCGCAACTCCAGGTAGAAGGGGCAACGTGAAATAAAGTGTCTTGCTCAAGGACATAACCCATCGCCTGGTCCAGGAATCGGACTGACAACCTCACGATTGCGAATCCAGTTCTCTACCCGGGTTCAATCGGGGGTAACCACAGTAAGTAAGGTACTCAATACATAGCAGAGTATAAATATTTAATATAAAAACAGCTTCTACAGGACTAGAACTGTTTCATTCGGAAGAAGTCATCAGGAAGCCGACTATCCAAGTAATATGGTGGTATTTATATATTTTCTGGTGGTAGAAGAGGGTGGTGATTGGGGTGGGTGGAGGTCATTGGTTGATGAGTTTATATATATATATATATATGTAATCTGAGTTTTTCGAATATTAATAATAGCATTCGATTCGTTTGCAATTATGCAATCAAACCTCTGTTTACATGCCAAAACAAGAGCAAGAATGAAGGGTTCATTCTACTGACATGGTTTTAAAAATAAGGCTTGTTTGCATAATTGCAAACGGATCGAATGTTATTATTAATATTCGAAAAACTGAGATTACATTTATTGTATTCAGCCATGTACAGCGAAAATTTTTTTTAAATTTATATATATATATATTTAAATATATATATATATATATATATATATATATATATATATATATATATATATATATATATTATTTCGTAGTGAAAGCAATGTACAGCCAGAAATTCCCAGCCATTTCACTTGATATATGACCAAAGGTCTAACAAGGGAAATAGCGCATTATGGCGAACAGTGAAATTGCGCCCCTGCCCAGTACTGTAATGTTTTACCTATGGGCCTGATGCATGGGACATATATATATGTGTGTGTGTGTGTGTGTGTGTCTTTAATTCATTTTATTCGTTATGCAACATTAGTAAACGATAGCCCTCCATTCAGCCGTGACCTCGTTGACGGTGTCTAACAATAAATGTATTCAGGCATGCCCTAGAATGTTGACAATAAGTGAGAAATAATCGTTCCATTTATTCCTCTAGAAGTTTTAATAATATCTGTCAGAGAAAAAATACATATTGCGTCTGGTGATTAGTAATAATTTTCTAGTTGAAAGACCAACCGGAAAAACAAGGTATGTAAAGATGAGTTCTGTTAGTAAGATGAGTGTTTAACACACATAAATGGCTTTGTCAAGTAACAATGATTGAACAATGCTCTTATCGACGATCAGGTATATTGGACACATGACAATAAAATATTCGTTTGTCTTTCTTTTTTTTTTTGTTTGTTTGTTTAGTTTATGAATAAGATTGGGCAGCATTAAATATTTATTTCAAAGCTGCCTAATTAATTTTCTAAATGGCTATAGATACCACACTTTCATTTATTTATAAGCAAACATATATTTATCCATGCATTATATAAATATAGGAAAATGTTCAGGACCCCGACGGCACAGCTCAAGCTGTTTCGACGGCTATTTCAGTCCAGAAATAGCCGTCGAAACGGCTTGAGCTCTGCCGTCGGGGTCCCGAACCGTTTCTTATTACCCACTCTATTACCCAAAGTATCGAGTACTCTGGTGCGTTATGGTCCACCTGGTTCCTTACTACACTTCCTCCTTCGTTGTATATATATATATATATATATATATATATGTTTGATATATCAATACTGACTTTGAACAAGATTTTCCTCTCTGTTCGGTGACATACAAATATCTTGTAACATTTTATTCTCTGACCAGTGCTGGACTTACCTATAAGCTGGCTGCCTGCAAAGTGGAGTCGCTGATCCCTCGCGTCTTCCGGACCGTCCTCTGAGGCAATTCATTCTCCATGTATAGCCACACAATCTATAGGACCTTAGTTTTTATTTTTTTATATAAATCATCAAAAAATTATACACACACACGCACACACATATATATATATATATAATTTATTTTTTATCATTAACATAAAAAAATAATGAGCAGGTGAAAGTCCAGCCCCGGCTCTAATCATTGATAATATAGTCACACTTGCTACATAATTTCCAATGGAACCTTTACACTGTATATTATGTTATGTGCTTAAATATATAGAATATATTACTGATAAGGTCGCTTTTAACCCCCCAACTGTCAAAAGTATTCTGCTTCTCGTCTTCACCGAATGGTTATCAGCACCTATGTAAATCTAACAAAATGACGACCCAAGATTCCGAGTCCAAATATCTGTTAAAATCTTCATCCATGGCGACGAATCTCACCACCACTACCCTCAGCTTTCTCTTTCTCCTTAAACTGCAGCTGGTAATTCAAAAGTCTAGCCTTGTCACACTGAATTAGACGAGTAAAATGTCTGACCGGTGAAGAATCCAACCCAGCTCTTGATCTATCCATAATTTCAGTCGTTTTATATGCATGAAGAGCAGCGCCTATGAACTTGTTCAGAATTTACGAGAATTGTAGGCGTAGAACAAAGCGGTCAGCCCCTTAGCATCGCCCAACCACACACGATGGGCAGAGGGCTATATCTGGCCAGTCCTTGTCAGACTCTCTCTGTCGCTGATACGTACGACACAATAACTTCCTTAAAGTTTGCAGAAGCCAGTGTGAGTGATCGAACCCGGAACCATGTGGTTGCGAAGTGAATTTGTTAACCACACAGCCATTTCTATGTCCATGTTTACATTAAACTTCTCCAATAAAAGAAGAATCTTCTCTTCGAAATGAACAAGTTAAATCCTAAGTAACAGTAACTGGTGTAACTAACCTAACGTCCATGTGATCGACACCTGCTTGTTCAAATGACATACGATGATCTCTGGTTTTAATCGAGCTTCAGAAATCACAACACTTGAAATAAGAAGATTATTGCATAAATGCGAGGGAATCCCACTGATTAGATTCCGATAAGCCATCTGCACAGCATAGTTATATAAATACCATCGATTAATACGAGTATTAGAACTCTAAAAAATATATATATATATATATGTGTGTAGGTATGGTATGGTATGGTATTGTGCCGTAACTCCCGAGGGAATCGTAGGAACGCCGTATTGACATACATTTCTAGGGCAGTTTTTAAAACCTGGCAGAGCCCATGTCTCTTCCCCAGGTCTGAATACAGCAGATTTCTTCTAGAGAAGGGTGGAAAGAGTGAGAGAATGGAAGTGAGAAAGATATATAGAGGAAGAATCGACTCCAGTACAAGACTGGTACTTTTTTTTTTCTTTTAAATCAACCATGAATGGATGAAAGGCAATCAAAAGACAGATGCAAATATTTTCAAGACGTGTGTTGTTATAGTTTATGATAGAAAATAGATGGGGAAACTTCCACTGTGATTTCATTGTCATCGTTTGTTTTGTTAATTTTTTTCCACTTCGATCTAATTCGTTCATTAAATTGCTTTCTGTCTTAGCGGCTTTATAGCTGATTAAACAGGATGGGTGGGGACGAATTGTTGTAAATAAATTTTTTGAAATATTACTTCCTGGTATTACAACTCACCAACAAATGAATTATGAAGATCTAAAATCACATTGATAGAATTAATTGATTGTGATACATAAGAGGCAAACTCCTGATTTTATTCGAACTTATAGTTCATTATATAAAACTATATTTAGTGACTGCTAGTTGGTTTAAAATGTAATCTTGGTGTGTGTGTGTGTGTGGGGGGGGGGTTGCTGGTGTCAGTCATTGGACTGCAGCCATGCTGGAGCACCACCTTTCTTTAATAATTGTATCTACTTTTGGCACAAGGCCAGCAATTACTCCAGTGCATCACTGGTACTTTATTTTATCTACCCCGTAAGGATGAAAGGCAAAGTTGACCTCGGCAGGATTTGAACTCAGACCGTAAAGGGCCATAACTATGCTACAAAGTATGGTCTCCAACGCTCTACCGATTCTGCCAATCCACCATTTAATAATAATAATAATTGTTTCTACTTTAGGCACAAGGCCAGCGATTTCAATGGGAGGAGATAGTAAGTACTGGGGTTGATTTAATAGACTGATACGTCATTTCATCGACCCCGTAAAGATGAAAGACAAAGCTAACCATGGTGGGATTTGAACTCAACGATGGTTTCTAAATTTTAGAGAAAAAAAAAAAAACAGTTAGTGGCATAGTATCTGACTGGTATATTTTTGGGTGTCTCAACAGGATTTGAACTTAGGAGTAAAGATATGTGAATAATAATATATTTCATCTTGTTCATCATAAAAGTAAGATTTACTTAATGTTTTGGATATATGGAAAGTTGATATACAGTGTTATTGTTTAGCCCTGATCCAAAGTAGCCCTCCATTTATGACAATGAGGTATAGTCTCAAGAAAGAATCACTGGACAGATTTTACTGGCAAAACCAACAGGTGACCCAGGAGGTGGACCTCAAACAAGATGGTTGGATGACATTCATGAGCTTGGCTGATCTCACTTGGAGGTCGAGCCAGATCAATTAACCCTTTAGCATTCACATTCTATATTTACTATTATATTTTCATGGTAAAGGCTTTACCTCGCATAATTATCTCACATAATATCGAATCTATGAGATTTTGGAAGTATTTTGAGAAAAATACCTTAACATCAATATGAGTGGACAGTTACAGCCAGTTTCAACAGAAAAAGGTGAGAGAATTCTGGCCGGTTTGAACATTAAAGGGTTAAAGGTGGTTGCTTCTGACAAGACCCTCTGGAAGACATTCGCGGGAGCAGAGTCCTTAAGTATAAGTCGAAGAATAGACAGTGCAGGATTATACAGGTCCAAGCATGTAACTTGTCCTCTATCCACTACACAAAATAAGACCTCTCATTCAAAATATTATTCTTAGGACTTATCTCAATTATTTCCCTACTTACAACTGGTTTTCCAAATTTAAGTAATCTTTCAATAAAGGAAATAGCTTGCTGAAAAATCAGCTTATATTTGGTTACCAGTAAGGTAAAACAATTTACTCTAAAATGTCCCATTTCATTTGAATGTAAAACATCTCACCACTGTAAAACAGTAGTAACATTTTAAGATTCTCTGATTTATAGTACTAAATTTAACACCTCAATATATATATATAGAAAGAGCAATCTACCTACTCTAACCAGAGAAAATGTCGATTCCTGTAACATTGTACAGAGTTCAAATAGAATCTGAGTATCTTTCAAACCTCGAGGGTGATGATATATGCTGTGTACCAGTAATTATTCCATGCTCTGGTTTTCAGTGTAATATAGAATTGTTGCTAGGATATATCCTTAAACTAATAGAATACAAATTCCAAGATGTCAAACCATGATTCCAACAATGTTTAGTGGTAGTACCTACCTCAAATCTTGCCTATAATCTTTAAAGTAGCACGGAGCCAGTTGTTAGTGGGTTTGAGTACCTAAAAACTGAACCCTCAAAACATTCACACAATAAAATAGCAATGCTATAAATGTTATTAGCACTAATGTACACTAAACATTTATCATCAGATAACAATTCAAGGGAGAAATCATAGAAGTATTGTATTTGTTTCAGCTATTAGCTCTATGGTTTTATCATCAAATTATATTCTCAACTTTGCATCAGATTTTTGTGAGCAAAGGTAGATATGCTGCACAGTTCACCCTGCTAATATAGGTGCCTCACAGAAGAAAGAAAAGTCTTTAAAATGTCATCCACCCCAAAATACATGCACCAATAATTCATGCATCTAAATGTGAAAAACCATCCTACTAATGGTGGTATGGAAAAAAACAAAAAAAAAAAACAGTAAAAAAAAAAAAGTGAAATGCTTTAAAGTGAATGAAAAGAAACTAAGGAAATAATTTCTAATTATATGGCTACTTTAAACATCTAAACACTAAAAAGCAACTTACTCTCAAACTAAATGCTAGACTGACACTGATTCAAATTGGGTAATATTTCGAACTGAAAAATAGCCCTTAGAAATAAAGGTTTTGTGGGGTGGGTGGGGGGTTTCTTCCCAGTGAAAGCAATTAAAACAAGCAAAATTTTGTTGCACTGAAAACATCAAAATAAAGTGTAATAAAGAACAAAAAAATAACAAACAACAAGACAAAATTAGGCAGATATATTTAGTACATGCAAATATTACATATCACAGACCCGAAAATTTTTAAAACATGCACAGTAACATGTAGCGAAACCAAAGCATCATTTGGTCGAAAGACTGAATCTTTCATTTTTCAAATCCCAATACTTTATTATTTTTCATTATTATACCTGTGGCAAAACAAATCAGTTTAGTTTAACAAATAAAACTACTTTAAATAAATATGAAATATCCCCAAGTATAATAGATTCTGATTAAGAAACAAAAATGCATGAGAGATATAAAAATGTTTGGTGCTGCGATGAAATATATTTTTTAAAATAAATATATTTGGTAAGGCAATATAGTGTGTGGGAGTGGGAAGACAGGCTCTGAATTAAAAAATACATAGCAAATCTATGATGCAAAATAGAATGCATATGAGCAAATTATAAAGCCAGAAATTAACTGGAAATTAAAAAAAAAAAGAATTTAAAAAAAAAAAACAAAAAAAAAAAGCATATATTTCATGAAAAAGGTATATAAAAACAATTCAGATCTCTTAATATTGATGATGACAACTGAGAATACAAAATAAACCAGAAGTTTAAATATTTCATTCTCACTTTTTTTTTTTTTTTTTTCTGATGCTATTATTATTATTATTGTTCTAACACACCAAATATATTAACTGTAATATACAATTTCTATCTTATAAAAAAAAACAACAACAACAAAAGACCCCCAGAAGTCCATGAAAATAAACTGGAAATGAAGTAATACTATCATGAATTATAAATAACTTGAGAAATAATTCAATAAAAGAAGAAGTGAAAAAGAGATTTCTTACAGAGTTCAACTAGTTTAATATTTGGGTTTCTTTGTTTTGGTTTTTTTTTTTTGGTTTTTCAAAGAAAAAAAGATATTTTGTTAGTATCAAGAAAACTGAATGTCAAACGTGAACTCTAATGTAAGTACTAAAATAATCTGGAGTTTGTAGAATTGGAATTGTTTTCTAATCAACTATTTCGAAGTTTCAACAAAAAAATAAATCAGTTAGCCAGTTCTAAAGGACAAGTCCTATGAAGAATACCAAGTGAAGATGACAATTGTTTTATAAACTAAGAGGGGAATATATTATATTAATAATACAATATTCTAGAAATGTTATGGGCATATATATAAATATACATACAGCTTGGCATCGCAGTCAGGATTTTACCTATCTCTATAAATATACACATATATATTTTAATTTAGAAAGGACTTCTGCAGGCCTTGAACTGTTTCGTTCAAAAGAATTCATCAGGAAAGTGATGATTTCTAATGAATAAAACAATTCTATTCCTCTTTAGAAGTGATTTCTATAATAAAATAAATATGCCTATACTCTACTAATGTATTGAGTACCTTTTTTAACTGTGGTCACCGCCCAATATACATCGGGAATCCACATATACATATTTGTTAGCTTAAAGATAGCTTTTTATTGCAGATTATTACTATAGCCAAACCACCAGATCGGAATTTATCTACATATTTACACATACAAATATATATATATACACAAATACACACACCCACATATATATATATATAAATATAAATATATATTTATATATACACACACACACACACACACACACACACACACACATGCGTATGTGTACTAGTATACTAAACAGCTGAAGGGTCAGCAGGTCACACCATGTCTCTAGGAAAAAAAAGAAGCTAACTTTCAATGGTCCAGAAATTTAACATGTAGACAGTTTAAAAGGTACAACTCGGTGGTGTAAACAGGGAATGTACTCTATAATTAACAAGTGTTCTCATTTTAAGTGGTCGACTAAAATCATTTCTTGTTTAACTTGGAGAGAGTTGAACTTCACAAGAATGACTTGCCTCTGATACACTAAATGAAGGCGAAGTTTCCTGTAGTAACTCTACAATCCAAATGATACAATATTCATATTATGTGTGTGTGTGGATGCATATGGGTGTGTATATATATATATATATATATATATAAGAAAAAACTATGAAGTTTCGTTTTTATGTTTTTTTTCTTATATACATTGTCTGTGAATCATATAGGTTTGTTTCATTCACACACAAAAAATGTTTCCCTTTTTACATACATTACAGACATTGACTAGCAGAAATAAAAAACAATATATAAATATATGTAATACATAACATATCTATATATATATAATCATTATTATTATTAGAAAACCGGCTTTGCAGGTGTTTTTCTGCTAGGATAAGTATGTGTATTTGCACCATCATTTAACGTCCATC
>OZ024755.1:4325976-4403476 GCA_964016885.1 Eledone cirrhosa
TTGTTTACGGAAATTGACACGGCTGATGATTACTTTTTGCAGCTGGGGGAAACATCTTCGTCTATATATTAAAAAATACAAGTGTTCCTTTCAGTTCAAACTATGAAATTACCGAACCCATGTATTAAATATATAACTTAAGTCTATGTTTACATAGAGAGCTCATTCTTCTGTAATACGAAATCACACTCAAGTAGGTAGGTAGGTATATATACATACATATATATATATACATATTATAATATCCCTTTCAGACAGAAAAAGTCTATGAAGGTTTCATTCTCATGGATTATGATAAATAGATTTTAAAAAATTCTATTATTTTAAGATGAAGTTTAGAAAAAGTATTCCAAGAAACTTTCCCTAGAAATAACTGAAAGAAATAGTCTAAAATCTCATCTCCAAATTAAATTATGCCAAATGCACCTTCACAAAATGCCTGATGACTCTAGCCTGTCACTGGTAAACATTTCACTGACGAACACTAAAGTATATCCAAGATATTAATTTCTAAATTTATGAATAAAATTAGGAAGAAATATAGGTATCAGTTCAAAATTTGTCTGAAAACAATATTTACATAATTTTTAGAAGGAAGGGAAGAAGAAAATTGAAAGCAATAAAAAAAAAAAAATAAAAAAAAAATACCAATAATTTGGCAAATGCGAAAATATTTTCATTGAAATGCAGTCAAATTGTGAACAACCGAAATTAAATTGTCTAAGATATAGACAGGCTAGAATAGTGAAGTGTTAAATTCCATGAGGTTAAGATATTAACAAATTGGTGAATTCTGCTAATTCTTTTACAATGTCAAATGTTGGCTCTTTTACAAACAAGAAAACCATCATGAAATATAGACAATTTTATAAATTCTTGACAGCTGAAAGAAGTCGTTTTTTTTTTTGTTTTGTTTTTTTTTCCTCTTGAAGATTATATAAAATCAGTAATTTTGATTGTTTGAATTAACTTTTGCAAGCTATTTCAGGTCTATATTGTGTGACAGGTTTAGTGGGTATTCTTTAGAATACTTTCGCAACAAACTTTATTTCCTCAATTCACTAAATGAAAAAATTGTTCATTTGGGATAAAATCTTAAATACAAATTTTGAAATCCGAAATAATTTCATTTCAAAATTGCTAATCAAAAGTTATTTTGTGCATAAATTTTACTTTTTAATTTTTTTTTTCTTTTTTTGCTTTAATAGTTCAAAGATTTTATTTTTTGTTGTTTTTTTTTTGTTTTGTTTTGTTTTCATAAAGAAAAATGTAATAGTTGTTAACAAGCATACGAGATGATTTTTGTCTTTAGAAGGCACATGAAACCAAAAAGGCAGGTAAACATTAGCCATACCTTCACAGATACAATGGTAAACATTGTAAAGAGGCCAAATCTTAGTATTTCAAGAGTTTTATATACTAGCTCAGATGCAGGGAAGAAATTGGATTAAATACTATAGCTTTAAAAGGAGGAAAAGAAAATGGAAACAGACTTAATTTTAAGAGAAAAATAACAAAAATGTCAAAAATAAATAATGATATAAATTAAATATCATAAATAATATCTCTAAGGGTTCTGGAAACTGAATATAGAAAATGTACATAGCTTCCCTGCTGCTTCACTTAAGTTATATACCTAATTAGTTAATTGTAGGGAGTAACTAAGAGCTAAATACCTTCGTGAAAGAACTGTGTTGCAAGAATATCACCAGTGACAATAGTCTGGCACGATGCATCAATTTGCTTTGTACAGCAATTATTATTGTTACCATTAGTTTGTTCGTTGCTCAAATCAACATCAGCACCGTATTTATCAGCAGCTTGCCCATTTAACAAATCTCCATTCTCAAGTATTGTATTGTTACTCAGTCCATTCATCAAAGGTTCTTTTTCACCATTATGGCATCGTGTATCCCGTGGACTGTCTCCAAGAACAGACTGATTCATGTAATATCTCTCAGCTACCATAGAAGGATTCTGTGCATCACCACCAGCCTCATCACTTAAATCAAGATCATCTATGTCTTTCATACCTTCTAATTCCACAGATTTGAAATTCCAAACTGGCACTACACCGGCACCACTAGGCGCTGCATCAAAGAAAGCATACCTCAAGCCTCCAACAGTAACTGGGGAATTGAGGATATTGTTGTCGTTCAAGTCGGGAATTACTTTCTTCAGTTCATCGTCTATGTTGCCGAGAGGAGTGCCAGGATCTCTGGATCTACCATCTAAAGGCAAATGAAGCCTTTCAGCAAGACGGTCAATCATATCTTCAATAGATTCATTTTCCTTCCATACTCGAGTAGCACGCCACCTAGCTCGACTGCCTTTCGGAGCTGGGATAGCATCGAAGCAAACTGTTTCACCAACAGATAAAAGTCTATTCAAGTCATCTATGTGGCGGCCAAAGATACAACGGTCAATAAAAACATGTTCATGTCTTCCTAAATCAATGATACCCCAAAGTTTAGCAACATGATAAATCTTCCCTTTTCTGTTGGTAATCGTTGGTTTATTTGGACATGCTGGTTTACTGCCTGTGATTACAACATTTAATCGAGTATTTTTAATAACTGACACCGTCTCATCCTCAGATATTGCAAAGATGTTTGAGTGCTGTCTCAAGAATTTTTCCAATTCAGTTTTACTCCATCCAATAGTGTTTCTCAGACTCTCTGGAGCTTGACTAAAATGGCCACTAAGACTGTTAAGCTTTATGTCACCTTTTTTCTCAATAATATTTTTCAGAAACATAACAGCTTTGTATTCATTAGCAGTCATTGTCATAGGTCCAGATTTAGAACTCAATATGCCAGGTGACTTCAGTGGCTTTGCATCCATTATATTTAAGCTGCGAGGTCTACTTTTTAATTTGGGTGTCATAGGCATAGAAAGCATACCAGGATCTCCTGCAAACTGTCTGCCGTCATCATCAGTCTGGTCTGATTCTGACTTTAAAGGACTGCAAGCCATGTTGTCCTTAAGACAAACAATATCTCCTTTCACTTCAAAAATTAAAGGATGTTTATGCAACCAGTCTTCAAATTCATTCTGTGGACCAACACACTCACGGATTTCTGCAGAAGCCTGAGACAGATGACCAGCTAGACTTTTAGTAGCCATCCATTTTTCGCCCTTTTTAAGAAATTTGCTACGAAAATATTGAACAGCTTCTGTTTCAATGGATACTTCAGGAAGACTGAAACTTGAGGAAGATGATGCAGGACTACTATCACGAACATTGTTATTTACTGAACTACTCCAACAGGTGCCGTCTGTTAAACACACAAGATTACCATTAACAGTGAAAAGAGAAGGATATTTAAGCAGGAATTTTTTTAAACCAGCCTCATTACCACCTGCAGCATGCCGCATTTCAGATGTAAAATTTCGACTGCCGAAGCGACCAGCTAACTGGCTAATACTGAGTGGTGAAGGACTATGGTTCATCAACACCTCAAGGAAATATAACATAGCTTTATGACCTGGATCCTCCGCCATTATTTTAGGTTGGTAACAGCCAAATGAGGAATCAAGATAAATGTCTTGAAAAGAATCCCTAGAAAAATAAAAAATAAAAATAAATTTAAACTTGAAGCATTAAAAAAAAAAACAGATCACATTTTAAGATATTGGAAATATAACTTATTTCTACAGATCTATTTTAAGATATTGGAAATATCTTAAAGCTAACCATGGCTGGATTTGAACTTAGAATGTAAAAGGACATAACTACGCAATAAAGCATATTGTCCAACGCTCTACTGATTACTGCTAATTAAAAGCAGATATATTATGATGCTATTAATTCTATACATCTTCAAAAATCCTCTATTAAGAAAAAGTCATAATTAATGACAGTATTGTGAAGGTACATGGCTGGGTGGTTAGAGAATTGTGAAGGTGCATGGCTGGGTGGTTAGAGAATTGTGAAGGTGCATGGCTGGGTGGTTAGAGAATTGTGAAGGTGCATGGCTGGGTGGTTAGAGAATTGTGAAGGTGCATGGCTGGGTGGTTAGAGAATTGTGAAGGCACGGGGCTGGGTGGTTAGAGAATTGTGAAGGTGCATGGCTGGGTGGTTAGAGAATTGTGAAGGTGCATGGCTGGGTGGTTAGAGAATTGTGAAGGCACAGGGCTGAGTGGTTAGAGAATTGTGAAGGCACGGGGCTGGGTGGTTAGAGAATTGTGAAGGCACGGGGCTGGGTGGTTAGAGAATTGTGAAGGCACGGGGCTGAGTGGTTAGAGAATTGTGAAGGCACGGGGCTGAGTGGTTAGAGAATTGTGAAGGCACATGGCTGGGTGGTTAGAGAATTGTGAAGGCACATGGCTGGGTGGTTAGAGAATTGTGAAGGCACGGGGCTGGGTGGTTAGAGAATTGTGAAGGCACGGGGCTGGGTGGTTAGAGAATTGTGAAGGCACATGGCTGGGTGGTTAGAGAATTGTGAAGGCACATGGCTGGGTGGTTAGAGAATTGTGAAGGCACGGGGCTGGGTGGTTAGAGAATTGTGAAGGCATGTGGCTGGGTGGTTAGAGAATTGTGAAGGCATGTGGCTGGGTGGTTAGAGAATTGTGAAGGCACGGGGCTGGGTGGTTAGAGAATTGTGAAGGCACGGGGCTGGGTGGTTAGAGAATTGTGAAGGCACGGGGCTGGGTGGTTAGAGAATTGTGAAGGCATGTGGCTGGGTGGTTAGAGAATTGTGAAGGTGCATGGCTGGGTGGTTAGAGAATTGTGAAGGCACGGGGCTGGGTGGTTAGAGAATTGTGAAGGCACGGGGCTGGGTGGTTAGAGAATTGTGAAGGCATGTGGCTGGGTGGTTAGAGAATTGTGATGGTGCATGGCTGAGTGGTTAGAGAATTGTGAAGGTGCATGGCTGGGTGGTTAGAGAATTGTGAAGGCATGTGGCTGGGTGGTTAGAGAATTGTGAAGGCACGGGGCTGGGTGGTTAGAGAATTGTGAAGGCACGGGGCTGGGTGGTTAGAGAATTGTGAAGGCATGTGGCTGGGTGGTTAGAGAATTGTGAAGGTGCATGGCTGAGTGGTTTGAGAATTGTGAAGGTGCATGGCTGGGTGGTTAGAGAATTGTGAAGGCATGTGGCTGGGTGGTTAGAGAATTGTGAAGGCACGGGGCTGGGTGGTTAGAGAATTGTGAAGGCACGGGGCTGGGTGGTTAGAGAATTGTGAAGGCATGTGGCTGGGTGGTTAGAGAATTATGAAGGTGCATGGCTGGGTGGTTAGAGAATTGTGAAGGCACGGGGCTGGGTGGTTAGAGAATTGTGAAGGCACGTGGCTGGGTGGTTAGAGAATTGTGAAGGTGCATGGCTGAGTGGTTAGAGAATTGTGAAGGTGCATGGCTGGGTGGTTAGAGAATTGTGAAGGCATGTGGCTGGGTGGTTAGAGAATTGTGAAGGCACGGGGCTGGGTGGTTAGAGAATTGTGAAGGTGCATGGCTGGGTGGTTAGAGAATTGTGAAGGTGCATGGCTGGGTGGTTAGAGAATTGTGAAGGCATGTGGCTGGGTGGTTAGAGAATTGTGAAGGCACGGGGCTGGGTGGTTAGAGAATTGTGAAGGCACGGGGCTGGGTGGTTAGAGAATTGTGAAGGCACGGGGCTGGGTGGTTAGAGAATTGTGAAGGCATGTGGCTGGGTGGTTAGAGAATTGTGAAGGCACGGGGCTGAGTGGTTAGAGAATTGTTAAGGCACGGGGCTGAGTGGTTAGAGAATTGTGAAGGTGCATGGCTGGGTGGTTAGAGAATTGTGAAGGCATGTGGCTGGGTGGTTAGAGAATTGTGAAGGCACATGGCTGGGTGGTTAGAGAATTGTGAAGGCACATGGCTGGGTGGTTAGAGAATTGTGAAGGCACAGGGCTGAGTGGTTAGAGAATTGTGAAGGTGCATGGCTGGGTGGTTAGCGAATTGTGAAGGCACGGGGCTGAGTGGTTAGAGAATTGTGAAGGCATGTGGCTGAGTGGTTAGAGAATTGTGAAGGCACGAGGTTGGGTGGTTAGAGAATTGTGAAGGCACGGGGTTGGGTGGTTAGAGAATTGTGAAGGCACGGCGCTGGGTGGTTAGAGAATTGTGAAGGCACGGGGCTGAGTGGTTAGAGAATTGTGAAGGCACGTGGCTGGGTGGTTAGAGAATTGTGAAGGCACGGGGCTGGGTGGTTAGAGAATTGTGAAGGCACGTGGCTGGGTGGTTAGAGAATTGTGAAGGCACATGGCTGGGTGGTTAGAGAATTGTGAAGGCACGGGGCTGAGTGGTTAGAGAATTGTGAAGGCACGGGGCTGAGTGGTTAGAGAATTGTGAAGGCACATGGCTGGGTGGTTAGAGAATTGTGAAGGCACGGGGCTGAGTGGTTAGAGAATTGTGAAGGTGCATGGCTGGGTGGTTAGAGAATTGTGAAGGCATGTGGCTGGGTGGTTAGAGAATTGTGAAGGTGCATGGCTGGGTGGTTAGAGAATTGTGAAGGTGCATGGCTGGGTGGTTAGAGAATTGTGAAGGTGCATGGCTGGGTGGTTAGAGAATTGTGAAGGCATGTGGCTGGGTGGTTAGAGAATTGTGAAGGCACGGGGCTGGGTGGTTAGAGAATTGTGAAGGCACGGGGCTGGGTGGTTAGAGAATTGTGAAGGCATGGGGCTGGGTGGTTAGAGAATTGTGAAGGCATGTGGCTGGGTGGTTAGAGAATTGTGAAGGTGCATGGCTGGGTGGTTAGAGAATTGTGAAGGCATGTGGCTGGGTGGTTAGAGAATTGTGAAGGCACGGGGCTGGGTGGTTAGAGAATTGTGAAGGCACGGGGCTGGGTGGTTAGTGAATTGTGAAGGCATGTGGCTGAGTGGTAGAGAATTGTGAAGGCACGGGGCTGGGTGGTTAGAGAATTGTGAAGGCATGTGGCTGAGTGGTTAGAGAATTGTGAAGGCATGTGGCTGAGTGGTTAGAGAATTGTGAAGGCACAGGGCTGGGTGGTTAGAGAATTGTGAAGGCATGTGGCTGGGTGGTTAGAGAATTGTGAAGGCATGTGGCTGGGTGGTTAGAGAATTGTGAAGGCATGTGGCTGGGTGGTTAGAGAATTGTGAAGGCACATGGCTGGGTGGTTAGAGAATTGTGAAGGCATGTGGTTGAGTGGTTAGAGAATTGTGAAGGTACGGGGCTGAGTGGTTAGAGAATTGTGAAGGCACGAGGCTGAGTGGTTAGAGAATTGGATTCACAATCGTGAGGTTGTGAGTTCGATTCCTGGACTGGGCGATGCGTTATGTCCTTCAGCAAGACACTTTATTTCACTTTGCTCCTTCTACCTGGATTTACAACCGATAGATAGTATTAGCAATTGGAAAGACCAACAGAAACATTGTTTCCTCAGTCCAACTTGACAAGCTCCACCCCACTTAGTAGGTAAATGAGGTCTGGGAACTTGTCCATTGACTGTCAACATCTATTTAGATATTCTATATTTAAGACGAGCTTTGAAGTTAGGTGATGAAATGACTATAGCTAAAACAAAGGTTTATTCATACAATAAAACAAAAAGTCGAAAACAATAAAAATAAACGAGTTAGCTCAGTTTTATGTAGGCCATGAGAATATGAACCAATACCAGTTTTGCTGTTATTACAACTTATATGAAAAATAAATGTAACTATGAGATTATTGTACTGACATAAATTATATTTTCTTTTACTGGGGAACAGCTTTCAAAGGTTTTAGTCAATTAGATCGAATTCCATTATTTAGTCTGACACATTTCATCAACTCAGTTTACCTTAAAGAAATTACTTCTCAAGTAAATGCTACAAGCTATTTACACTGGTGTGTATGTGTATGTATATATATATATATATATATATATATATATATACACACACATACATACATACATATACACACATATATACATATACACACATATATACATATACACACATATATACATATACACACATATATACATATACACACATGCGATATATCTAAACAGATTTTGGGCCTCCGTCGCTCTCAACGGAAAATGTCCCAGTTTATTGGACCAATGGTACAGCGTGTTTGTGAAATTAACATGTAAGTGGCTGAGCATTCCACGGACACGTTTAAACTAAACGTAGTTCCAGTGTGATGCAGACCGTTCTTTCAACTGATATTTGCCAACGGAGTGGACTGGAGCCAAGTTAAATAAAATGCCATGCGAACACAACGCCCTGCCGAGAATCGAACTCCCTACCTAACCGTCATCAGCCGAAAACTTAACCACTGAGCTAGGCACCTTCACATTTACACTCGTATATCTCCACAAACAGCTATACACATGAATGAAACCAGTAAACGAATACACATACATACACACACGTGTATACATATATATACACACATATATAGCATTGTGTATATGATCTAAAATATGTAGTGTATACATGCGTATCCATCCTAAAATATTGCTTCAAAGTGTCCGACTTATACGTATGGAGACATACACACACATTGTATGTATATGCATATCAGCTTTAGCAAGGGAATGATCTTAAAACGCTTGCATATATATATATATATATACACACACACACACACACATACAACCATACTTATATACACATTTACATACATACATACATACATACATAAGTATGTGAAGGCGAGTAGGTCTTTGGCCCAGAATCGGCGCTTTAGAAAAACTATTACCAGCTTACTCCAACAATACAAACATACATGTATAACATATATATGACAAGTTCTTTCCACTTAGATTGTCTGGCACTTCTTTAACTAACTAAACCCCAGCCGATATGGTAAAGAGAAAGTCATATGAATGGATAACATTTTGGGTGACAACGATGAGAGTTCTATTGTGTTCGGACCTGGTGTATACGTATATATTTATCTAACACACCACATTAACTGTATATTTGAAGGAAACAACAGCTATATATGTTTACTAACAACACTTCTGATTAACAGTAAGGATGAGAGTTGGTAGCTGGACACATAAGATGAAGGAAGATACAGAGTAATTAGAGAAGGCCTGAAGTTTAAACCACCCCCATGAAATTGACAAGTGATAAAGACGTGCAGAGATATATAGCAACACTTACAATACAGCACAGAAAATAGTTGACTAAATTAGACAAAAAATAAAGTTAAATAAAATAAAAACGATGGTAGTTTCTTCAAGAACCATTACACTGAAGTCTACTAGTAAGGTTGGTAAAATAATTGAGTAGTTTGTAGAAGCAAATGACATCGAACTATAATAATAAGCCATGTGTTCAAACTTAAAAAATATAACATCTTTATATTTAAATCATTTGTCTACTTTCCTCTAAGATAGAAACAAAATAGTTGGTCATTGAAAGTGAAATAACTGACTTGAATATCGTCATTTTTCAAACTGTCTTGCATTAAAAAAATAAAGAACTTATTTTTACAACAACAACAAAAATAAAGCTAGTTAAACTACATTAGTAATAGAAAAAAAAAAGTTTGCTAAACAACAAAAGTTCAACTGTAATCACAATAGGTCTCAAAATAATGGTTTGGTAAAGTCTAGCAAAGGCATAGAAAATAAAAATAAGAAAATGCCATGTTAAAATTGATTTAGTATGAATAATGAGAAAGGATTATGAAAATATTATTTTGGCATGGAGAATTCAAGAATATAAAAAATAAAATATCAGTTGACGGTCTCATTAGCCTATCAAGTAGTGTCAAGAGCAAAGTTATATATATGTATAAAAGGTGTCCCCAAAAAATGTATACACACTTTGATTACCTGTACAGGTAATATTTATTAGAATGCTGTTGAAGTGTGTATACATTTTTGGGGACACCCTGAATGTATATATATATAAACACACCCGTATATACTTATACACACACATTATATATATATCAATTATATATATATATAAATATATATATATATAGTTATTTTAATGTCCACCGTTCTTTTAGTATACCAATATACAATACCCAGTAAGCCACCTCTGTCTACTCTCTTATATTTAAGCGAGTTATTTTTATCAAATATTCATGCTACTAGTATATTTCTATCGTCCACATTTTCTGCACTATTTATATACGTATATATATAGTATATTCTTGTCATTCAGACACATGGTATGCAGTCAATGAAATTATCTTCAAGATTTCCTTATAATATTCACTACACCCCCTTTTTTTCTAGTACCTACAATGATCTACTTATACCGTGTCTCATAACTACAAAATGAATGAGCACAGTTTTACTACCAAATAGTTCCCCTAATTTTAACAATATTACCAAAGTGTTGGAAGAAAAGCAACAAATTCGTTCTAATACAGATTTTAGTTTGCCACAAGGACAACAAACTAAGTATTCCATGTAAATAATAGCTTGCATTTTTGATGAAAAGAAATCCAACCTGTCGCTTAAATAATAAAAGACAGTTAACTATTAAATGACTAACCTCAGGCTAAATGACCTCCAGCACAAGTCATTTAGTTGGATACTTTAGGACTTGTGAGAAAACTTGTTTACTGAACTAGCAATGAAAACCAATTCACAACACTAGGATAATTGTTTATGGAAAAAGTAGATATTTTTTTGAATTTCAGGAAAACAACCTGTACACTACCCTCCCTCTTTACAAAATGATGAAGTTTAGTTATTACTACCAAAATATGACTACAGAAGAAAAAAAATACATTATCAATGTTTATTAAAACTAAAATTAACTATTACAATTAGAGATTGTCCATATAACAAATTAAGCTTCAATAATCTTTAAATATTTGAAGTTTTAATTAAAGATTTCGTTAATACATTAAATGTTGTAATAAGAAGTAGATTTTTTTAAACTATATAATTTCTGAGAGAATACATTTTTATATAATGATCTAGATACAAACAAATGTACAATATAAAAACCTTACACCAAATATGTTTAGTTGTGTACAGATATTTGAATTTTGTTGTGTCTATTATTGTTGTTACTGTTGCTCAAAAGCCGTTTCTTATAATAGTATTTAGGAAACTAATCTTCTTCTCAGCGGACCTCCCCAATCTATTTTCAAACGAAAACATCACAGACTCAAGGTAAGAAGAAGATATTATTAGTTCTTAGACAAACAAAACATTAACTGATAAAGGATCTCAATTAGTACTCCCGGTTAATTTGGATCTTAATTTTCAAATACTTAAGACTTAGGACGCTATAAAACTAGGGTTGCTTTTATATATATACATATTTAAATATTCATTTTATTAAGGCTACATAAATAGTGAGTCTTGTTACTCTGGAGACAAGATGACTTATTGATAAACAGGAGAAACTCCAGAGAAACAAGACCCACTATTTAGCCTTTAATAAAATGAATATTAAAACTCCTCTTCCGTGTTGAGTACTCTTTTCTCTCAGCCATATATATATATATATATAAATATATACATGTATAAATATTTTTGATTCTATTGTTTTAATATTCGGTAAAGAAACGGAAAGAGAAGATAGAAAATGTAGAAACGCAAAGGAAGACTGAGCCATTTTTTCTGTGTACATATATATATATATATATATATATATACATATATATATATATATACATATATATATATATATATATATATATATCTAAAGAATTGAAAACTTACGTTGGATTCCAATAACACAAGAGAACCTAATCGATAAAGCAAAAGTTCGATTACCTCAAAAAAACAGAAAAAAAAAGCGAAGAGACTAATTCGGGATTTTAGTCTTCAATAAACAGCGTGTAGAAGAAACGTCGGGTTAAGAAAATGGTGCTGCAATAGACATTTCAGAGAGAAAGACAGATAGAGAGATAGATAGAGAGATATGTAGATAGATAGAGAGATGGGCAGAAGGAGAGAGATACATAAATAGGGAGAGACAGAGAGAGAAAGATATATAGATATATACAGAGAGAAAGAGATGTAGAGAGAAGGTGGGAGAGAGAGAAAGAGAGAGAGAACTGCGTTCACAATAAAAGAAACGCGTTGGAAAAAATTGAGAAACCAATTCTACCGTTAGAAGAATTTGACAGCATGATTACATAAGCAAAAAGATCGGTAAAGTTGAGACACGCTCTCTCTATCGTTAACTATCTATCTATCTCTCACCCTCTATATCTCTCTAGATATCCATCTCTCCCCCTCTATATCTCTCGATATCCATCTCTCCCCCTCTATATCTCTCTAGATATCTATCTCTCCCCCTCTATATCATTCTTGAAGCTTTTCTTAATACGATATGACAACCTTTTAGAAAAGAGAGAAAGAGAGAGAGAAAGATGAAATAACTGACGTAAGATTGGATTAGAGACAGACAGACAGATAGCGAGAGAGAGAGAGAGAGAGAGACAGATGAAGTAGCTACCGTAGGGTTGGTTGAGAGAGAGAGAAAGATGAAGTAACTACCGTAGGGTTGGATGAGAGAGAGAGAAAGATGAAGTAACTACCGTAGGGTTGGATGAGAGAGAGAGAAAGATGAAGTAACTACCGTAGGGTTGGATGAGAGAGAGGGAGAAAGACTGACAGGCAGATAGATAGAAAGAAAGATATATATATAGATATATAGCAAGATGAAGTAACTACTGTAAGGTTGGATTAGAGAGAGAGAGAGATGAACTAATGTAAGGCTGGAGTAAACAGAGAGAGAAAGAGTAAGATGAAATAACTAGCGTAAGGTTGGGTGAGAGAAAGAAAGAGAGACAGGAAGAGAGAGAGAGAATAAACGAGGGGTAGGCGGAGAAAACAACGGAAGAAATTAGAGAGGAAAAGACAAAGACGCAAATAGAGGTTTAATTAGTATTTTAAAAAATAATGAGTCATACAAAAAAAAAAAAAAGAGGCTTAGTTCGTAGAAGTGCAAAATAAAAAGAAATGTTTTGGTCGAAAGACTAACCACCCAGTATTGTGTACTATTTAGTTTAAACTGAAGAAAACGTGGTGTGTGCATTTTAGTTAAGTGAACAACCATTGATAGAAGAAGAGAATCTATCAATAAAGAGAGGTGGGTGTGTATGTGAGATAGGCCTTGTCTGTCTGTCTGTCTGTCACTCATCCAATGAAGTGCTTTTTAAACTGGCATCTCCACGTAAGAGAAGAAAACGGTGTTGTGATGAGGTTACAGACACTACACTACAGCCAAGTGTTATATATGAGGCTATAGACATATACATACATACATACACTACAACCAAGTGTTTTATATGAGGCTATAGACACACACTACAACCAAGTGTTATGTATGAGGGTATAGACATATATACATACACAACAACCAAGTTATATATACGAGGTTACAGACAACAACCAAGTGTTATGTATGAGGTTATAGACATATATACATACACTACACAACAACCAAGTTATATATATGAGGTTACAGACAACACTACATATAATCAAGTTATATATAAGAAGTTATATACATACTAACAACCAAGTGCTATGTTCCCCCAAAATGTATACACACTTTGATTACCTGTACAGGCAATATTTATTAGAATGCTGTTGAAATGTGTATACATGTTTTGGGACAACCTGTGTATATACAGTACATACAACCAAATACTATATATGAGGTTATATACATACACTACAAACCAAGTGCTATAAACGAGGTTACAGACATACACTGCCTCTCTCTCTCTAAATCAGAGAAGAAAGAAAGAAATATTTCTCAGACAATAAAGGGGCACGACAAAGTAAATATCCAGCTAGATACATCCTCCAGTGCATTCCAACGAAACTCCAGCCTTAATATATAATTATTAGTCATCAACGAAGAAGGTTAGCAATCAAGTAAATAAAAGAAAAGAAGCCTTAGTTATTTGGTATATATAGTTAGTTGAAAACCACTTTAAAGAAGATTTTTTAGGACTAAGAAAAATGATTTTTCTTTTCTTTTCTTTATATTTTAAATGATTTACGAAATTAATTCAATGATCCAGTTAAAGATATATCGAGATCAATAAAACGAAATTAAGGTTATAACCCAATGACTTGTGATAAAGTGAAATAAACAACACAGCAGGGGGTGATAGTAGAGGTGGCGGCGGTGGGGAATAATAAGGATTAAGTTTTTAAATAAAGTCTATAGATATGACATTATATGATGTGAGGGTAGTGGTGGTGGAGTGACATTGTTTTAACTTAACTAACATGTGACAACTATTTACATCAGGTGTATTTATACATTATATATATATATATATATATATATATATATATATATATATATACATACATACACACACAGAGTCTGCGGTGCTTAGACCGAGATCACTCATGGGAGTACTCGATGTATGGGGAGATGCAGGATGGGTATAGAGATATATATAGGGGGTATATATATTATTTTGCAAAATTATATATATTTCTTCGTAGTACACAGATCTGAAAAGTATGTTTCAAAAACACTAGCGAATGTCATCAAATCTTATTAGTTTTTCAAGGGTACTTATAGACAATGTCTACTTTAAGACAATGTGAATAGAGTTCGTTTATCGAAAAAGGAATTAAGCAGTTAGTGGTGAGTGAGTTGTCAGTTAAATATTTCCTATAAAAATTGAGCGACTAAGAACAGAAACGATAGAAAAAATAAAATAAACTATGTGAATGTGTCAATCGTGGAATGAACAATCTTGGTACGTATCGATGAATGGAATACACACACACACACACACACTATATATATATATATATAGTGTGTGTGTGTGTTTACTAGCAAGCTAACAAGGTGGATGAAGAATTATATATGTATATATATATACATGTGTGTGCGTGTGCATTATATATACAGAGTGAATAAAAAAGAATGTATACACTTCAACAGCATTCTAATCAAAGTGTATACATTTTAGGGGAACACCGTGTGTGTGTGTGTGTGTGTGTGTGTGTGTGTGTGTGTGTGTGTGTGTGTGTGTGTGTGTGTGTGTGTGTGTGTGTGTGTGTATTTTTATTATGGCTAAATAATGAGTCTTGTTACTCTGGAGTTTCGCCTACTTTTCACAGGGTCATCAGACAAGAATTCTACTTCTGTATGGAGCACGAGCACTCTTCTCTCAGCCGTCAACTACACACGGATAAATAGAGATATATATACATATATCTGTGTACTGTATGTATATATATATCCGTGTAGTGTATATAAATATATATTCCAGCCAGCTGCGACCTAGTAGTCTGATTCCGATGAACTATTTATCCTACATAGCTGTACCTATATGAAATGTAAAGATGTGTGTACATCATATTTTTCTTTTCTTTTGTGACCAGGTTTACATAAGCCTGTGTGTGTGTGTGTTTGTGTATGTGTAAATATCTGTATGTGTGTGTATATTTGTGTGTCAAAATAAAAGAGGTGTGAATATTATTACACAATAAGATGTGTAATAGATACTCGTTAACTTTTACAGTCAGCATGTGGATTGCTAAAAGAGAATACTGACTTGTATTATAACCAGAACTAAGATATGGAGCCATTCTACAAAGTACTAAGAAATGAGCAGGACGAAGTAACGGTATAAATAGTCAGAACTACTATGGTTAAGAAAACATTCAACTTTTTCTTCATACTGATGATCTATTTTAAAATAAACAATAAAAGATTTTTTTCTTTTTTTTTTTCAAATTTAAACAGATTATAATGAATAAGAAATAAACAAAGTGGGCAGTGGGGGGTTAGAATTACGAATATGTTAAGATGAAGTAACAATAGTCAATGTCAAAAACAGATACGTGAGAGTGTGTGACAGACATTCGTCTGCAATTTAACAATACTGACAAGAAGTTACAAACACAAGTTGAGAATGTGAAAGAAATGGAAAATACGGTAAATAACACTCATACATTCTGCTTATCGACGTCTCAATAAATTTTCTGTTTCCAATATTCTCATACATACACATATATATATATATATATATTTATATATATATATATATGTGTATGTATATATGTGTGTGTATTCTATATATATATTATATTATATATATTTATGTGTGTAGTGAGAGATGTATTTTGATTTACGTGTGTAGTCGTGCAAGTGTTTCTTCTTTAAGTATGTAAGAAAGACAAAATAAAACAGAGCTGATATATACTCGGTTACGAGTGTACGCACGTGCTGGACCCACCTTTTTATATCAAATGTATGCGAATAAAGTACCAACGGCTTTCTTTCCCCCAAGCTTCTCTCTCGTTTTAGTCATTATCTGCCATTTTGGAAGTGCTGCGGCGGCGCGGCGCCAGATTCTCTGTTACTCCCAGCGTGCACTCGGATGATAGACAAACCCAGTTGCGCATGCGTGGAATTCTTGCTAATTCTTCTCAATTCCTTTCGCAATTAACTCTCTCTCTCTACTCCCGACTGGAATGCCTTAACCATTATTATGGGTTAACTCTATCAAAACTAACCAGCTAGAAACAAAACAACAAACATGATTACATTTATATCAGATAGAAATCAGTTAATTATTGCTAAGGAACCTTATAAATATAATACACAAAAATATACGATCAAAGTGAAACTCCCCGCCCCTCATTAATTCAAGATAGTGCGTCAATCCCAATCATTTCCTTACTCAACTTACCTTCTTATGTACTTCTAGATTTTTCATTTTAATTTTCTTTTAAATCAGTTTCCGTCTTTAATCATTTCCTCTCATGTATATATTTAAAAAAAAAAAAGATTTCTTTTTTTTTTCTTATTACCATTTTTTTTATTTTTATAACCAAAGTCACTTCTATCGATATCGATAAGAAGAAAAAATCAATTTTAGAATTTCTATTGATACTTTCGCATCCACTGCGAAAAAATTAAAATAAACCACCATGGTTTAGGAAAGAAAAAAGATGTTTGATCCACACTAAAATACTTCCTAATTCAGAAATTGTGTGGAGAAAAAGGTAGCTATATATATATATAATAATGCTATAAATAAAATAATGGTTGGACACATCAGTTGGGGGTACGATGACTTATATAACTTGTTTTAAAACTAATGTCAAATCATTTTAGCCATGGCTCAAATATTGTCAGATATAGGATAAATTGTTTTAAAAAATAAAAACTAATTTAAGCAGATGGATTTTTTCGGTTTTTTATGTTGTTTGTTTGTTATTTTTCAAGTTACTGATAAATATTTAGATTTAAGTTTCAACCTACAATATCGGGTTATTGTATTTTGAGACAGAGTATTAAGTGACAAAAATTCAAGTCCAGACAAGAATCTAACATATAAAACAATTTTAGGTGTGTATGTGTAATTTGTATATAAGCGAAAAAAAAGCAGTTTTATTTAAGAGAATGTCTAGACTGATCAGTATCAGGTTTTCCACTGTGCATAGGTGTGTTTAAGCACAGGGTCAGGTGGGGTCCACCCCCCTGCCAAAATAAATTGTTTACCTCCTTCAGGACCTAAGTAAGGGACCTCATAACTAACACAGGGCTCTCATTTGTCCTAAATCCGTCATGCAGTGACATTCATGCATCACCCCTGTTAAACGATTTAATGAAGAAACAAATATATTTTGTTTTGTTGACAGCGTTCAAAGAAAATGAGAAGAATCGTTAGAACTTCCAGAAAATAACAATAAAAGATATTTGAAAAGAATTCTTATTATTTTGTGTAATACCAGACAGACAGACAATGTACAGTTTAACACGTGAGTGAGTGAGGGTGGGTCCAGGCCAGTCAAAATCTAGGGTTTTTTTGTTTTTTTTACCTTTGAATGACTTAACGAACATGTCCTGAAAAACGGTGATAGATAGTTGGGCGTTCTTTCGTTTTAAGTAGACAGCAATCACTGCACATATATAAATAAAATGAATGGATATAATCATACTTGATTGATCTATCGATATGTGTAAGTACATTCTGAATAATTCATTTGTAAAAGAAAATTAAATATCGCAATATGAATGGAAATTCTTTATCACTTTTCTAAGCATCTTGGAGAATATGTAAATTCAAAATGATTTATATTAGTGAAAGGAAATGTTTAAAATTATGTTTGGTAATAAATAGTTAAAGAAAATAATGAAGAGAAAAATTGGAATTGGTTTAAATGATTATCAAAATGAAAAAAATATTGAACGGAATTTGCCGTCTACTTAAAACGAAAGAACGCCGCTTGTTCTTTTGTGGTCATTCTTATAATAACTGACCAGTTCTTGATTTGGTGAAGAAATATGTCTTTAACACTGAGGGTAGAATATTACAGGAGATACGACTCCCAAATAGTCAATATCCTTAGAAGTTGAAGTAGTTAATGTGATATTTTGAAGGATACAACACATCGCCATCACACGTGGTAATGGTGCGAGCGTGTTGGCTTCCCTCAAAGTGTTTAGTTAACCCCTAAGATGTGAGGTACGGCCGACTGTTGCATTTGATGGTAAACTGTACCCCCCCCACACACACACCTTTTTTGCCTTTATCATTATTGTTCAATGAGTTATACAAATGCTATTTTCATAGTAAAATTTTATAAACAGAAAACAAATATGAGGACTTGACAACCACGTGATTTTGGGGTCTGTCCATAGATTAACTCATTAATGCCTTGTGGGTGGAAAGTGTCACTAGTGTAATTAGTTACTATGTAGCAGTATTCTATTGTGGCTCTCACCTGAGCTTGAATAAGGTTAGTATATTGGTGTGGGGTGTAAGTGGAACCCTAGCAGCACAAAAATAAGAGTTGTTAAAAGTGTGTGGAGGGGGATGAACTTCTCAGAGTCAACAGCCATCCATCCCAACTATGGATTAAATAACCTCACCAATCTACAATTGGCCAAGTGTAGTAAATATGGCTACACTCTTGACATGACTAAACACCAAACAGAAAGCAGTGCAGTTCAACCAGGGAGGGGTTCCTCCGACAGGATTAGACTAGATATATATATATGAGTCTCAGGTACAGTCGAGGGTAACCACAGTAAGTAAGGTACTCAATACATTAGTAGAATGTAAATATCATGTTTAATATAGAAATCATCAGGAAAACTTTCTAGTCCATTAGAAACTATTTCTATATTAAACATGATATATATATATATATATATATATATAAAATCAATAATAATGAGTTCAAATCTCAGGCGATCATTTACAGTGAAATAGCTCGAAGAAAGACTATTCTGAGCCATGTAATATAGGTTAACACAAATCAATATATTTGATAAACAAATCCTCATATTTATGTATGTACTGTAAATGACCAAGTTAGCTAGATAGAAATATACTAATAATAATATTACAGTTTGCCTATCTAGCTAACTTGGTCATTTACAATACATACATAAATATGAGGATTTGTTTATCAAATATATATATATATATATGATGGAAATATTTGGGATTATTAAATTTGCTAAGGTAAAATTATATCACTATCTTTGCACCTTTAATTTTCTAATGCATTGTATGGCTTTTAAAATTATTTAAATTTATATTGTCTATTCAAGCAAACTAAACCACTCTGTTATATATATATATATATATATATATATATATATATATGTATGTGTGTGTATATATATATATATATATATATATATATATATATATATATATATATATATATTTATTAATATAACAGATTAAAGTTTAAGCAAAGAATCGCTGCTTTCCTGTTATATTAATAAATATTTGCTCTTCGGTTCTTATATATTTGATATATATTTTCCTTATCGAGCCCTCTTTGGATTTTAGTCTTCAATTTTATTATTATTACTATATATATATATATATATATATATATATATATATGTATATATTTGTTAAGTTAGAAATCATTATTATTAGAGTAAAAAATATTCAACTAAGAACAATCTGACAACCTACTTCAGAAGAGAAATTACCCTTCCCCAACACAATAAAAACGAAATATCCGACCATAAAGTAAGTAACTTGGTTAAAGGTCAATTATTTATATCGAAATTGCTGACTGACTATATATACTGGTAAATATTTATACTAAATTACTACTACTAATAACAATAATTGTTTCTACTTTAGGCACAAGGCCAGCAATTATCCAGTGCATTACTGGTACTTTATTGTATCGACCCCGTAAGGATAAAAGGCAAAGTCAACCTCGGCGAGATTTGAACTCAGATCGTAAAGGGACGTAACTATGCTGGAAAGCATGGCGTCCGACCCTCTACCGATACTGCCAATCCACCGCCCACTACTAATAACAATAATGGTTTCTCATTTAGGCACAAGGTCGGTAATATTGGGGGAGGGGGCTAAGTCGATTAAATCGACCTCAGTACATTACTGGTGCCTAATTTTATCGGCCGCGTAAGGATGAAAGGCAAAACTAACCTCCGCGGGATTTGAACTCAGAACATAAACGGTCATAACTCTCTCTCTCTGTATATATATATATATTCTTTTCCTTTTTTATATATATATATATATATATATATATATATATATATATATATATATATATATATATATATATATATATATTCGTTTCTGAATTTGGCAACCTCTCCAAGACAATGTCACTGGACCGAGACCTTTGGCGGTACTCAGTAATAGAGAAGACCCGCCTTACCTAAATACAAAGTAAAAACCTACTACAGTCAGTAAGCATCTCTATCAAACCCCCCCCCCCCCCCCCCCCGTCCCACCACCTCCACCCCATCCACACCGCCCCTTTCAACAGTTATGTTGGTCCCACAACATCCAGGCCGAAACAAATGAGATCGTGTAGGTGTCACGACAAAAAAACACACAGTCCACGCTGTAAATGTGGCCGTGTAGGCAACACGGTAAAAACCTCCCAGCCCCACACTGTAAATGTGGTTGGTGTTAGGAAGGGCATCCAGCTGTAGAAAACCCGCCAGACAGTCCACGCTGTAATGTGGCCGTGTAGGCAACACGGTAAAAACCTCCCAGCCCCACACTGTAAATGTGGTTGGTGTTAGGAAGGGCATCCAGCTGTAGAAAACCCGCCAGACAGTCCACGCTGTAATGTGGCCGTGTAGGCAACACGGTAAAAACCTCCCAGCTCCACACTGTAAATGTGGTTGGTGTTAGGAAGGGCATCCAGCTGTAGAAAACCCGCCAGACAGTCCACGCTGTAATGTGGCCGTGTAGGCAACACGGTAAAAACCTCCCAGCTCCACACTGTAAATGTGGTTGGTGTTAGGAAGGGCATCCAGCTGTAGAAAACCCGCCAGACAGTCCACGCTGTAATGTGGCCGTGTAGGCAACACGGTAAAAACCTCCCAGCTCCACACTGTAAATGTGGTTGGTGTTAGGAAGGGCATCCAGCTGTAGAAAACCCGCCAGACAGTCCACGCTGTAATGTGGCCGTGTAGGCAACACGGTAAAAACCTCCCAGCCCCACACTGTAAATGTCGTTGGTGTTAGGAAGGGCATCCAACTGTAGAAAACCCGCCAGACAGTCCACGCTGTAATGTGGCCGTGTAGGCAACACGGTAAAAACCTCCCAGCTCCACACTGTAAATGTGGTTGGTGTTAGGAAGGGCATCCAGCTGTAGAAAACCCGCCAGACAGTCCACGCTGTAATGTGGCCGTGTAGGCAACACGGTAAAAACCTCCCAGCTCCACACTGTAAATGTGGTTGGTGTTAGGAAGGGCATCCAGCTGTAGAAAACCCGCCAGACAGTCCACGCTGTAATGTGGCCGTGTAGGCAACACGGTAAAAACCTCCCAGCTCCACACTGTAAATGTGGTTGGTGTTAGGAAGGGCATCCAGCTGTAGAAAACCCGCCAGACAGTCCACGCTGTAATGTGGCCGTGTAGGCAACACGGTAAAAACCTCCCAGCCCCACACTGTAAATGTCGTTGGTGTTAGGAAGGGCATCCAACTGTAGAAAACCCGCCAGACAGTCCTATGCGAGCAAGACAACCACTCTTGCCTCAAGTGGGAAAACCCCCGTCCAAACCCATGCAAGCGTGGAACACGGACGCTAAACCTGATGATGATGATGATGATGATGATGACCCTTCCAAAGTGTAACAATATATATATATGGAAAGAGGGCGGTGGATTGGTAGTATCGGTAGAGGGTCGGACGCCATGCTTTCCAGCATAGTTACGTCCCTTTACGATCTGAGTTCAAATCTCGCCGAGGTTGACTTTGCCTTTCATCCTTACGGGGTCGATAAAATAAAGTACCAGTAATGCACTGGGTAATTGCTGGCCTTGTGCCTAAAGTAGAAACAATATATATATATGGAAAAAAAGAAAAGAATGACTTCACTTGTAGTTATAAATAATTTGATTTAATTTTATATATTATGAGTTATATATGTAGTCTTTCCAAATTGAAGGATGAGTATTTTAAACTTTATTTTATCATGAGTTAAGGCTCTATTGATTGTTCCTTGAATTTCACTAAATTCTGTTGGATGAATCTATATCCTGATTCTTTTTTAATTGAGTTTGAATTATTTTTCCCACATCTTACGTTAACTATTTTCCCATTTTGACGTTATAGTCACTTATATATTATGAAATACTGTGTGCTTCTTGCTCATAATAATTTCTATACTTTTCATTTATATATATATATATATATATATATATATATATATATATATATAAATGAAAAGTATATATATATATATATATATATATATATATATATATATATGTATGTCTGTGTGTAGACTATATATATATATATATATATTATATCTTGAGGGAGACAAGGGAGATAACTCGTGTCATCTCGTTTGACACCGATATAAATGTCACTCCTTGCTTTTATTTCAGTCCACCCACATTTGTCTTTTCATCCACTCTCTTATTTGTCCTTTGAAAGTCTTCTACTTACACATGACTTCCTACAATAACAGCAAATACAAGCAATCACAGTTCATTGTCATGTCTGAATACACTAAATACCAGCTCAATAGCTGAAGAAATTATAGTTTTCTTGCGCTATTTTTCTACTAATTGTCCAATATATGGAAATATATTTTCATGTTTTCTGTCTGATAATGGTGTTAAGTGAATCAGTTTCAACTGCAAATAAAAATGTTGCTCTTTCCTTTCACCAACCACTTCACAGATTATACTGGGTGCGTTTATAGTGTAGATCACCTACACCAGGGAAGCTGGCATAACTGAAAGGTCCTTCCAACCCTTTATTTGGCAAGCTTTCTTTGGCTGGATGCCCTTCCTATCACCAATTAGATTTCAGCCTATACTGAGTGTGTTTATCATGATAGACTGTAATGTCCTTGACAGGATCCTTCCAACTCTTTGTTTGGAAAGCTTTCTGTGGCTGGATGTCCTTCCTATCACCAACTACATTACACTCTGTAGTGTGTGTGTTTATCATGTAGATCACCAAAACTAGGGTGACTGTCATGCCCTATCTACAGATACTATAGGGTGGCTATAGGTTCCCTAAATTTACAGTGTTTTATATGACTAGCCTGGAAAACTAAATTGTACCTAACTATAACCCTGGTACCTGTAGTAGATATTGTGATGACATTTATTGTAACTGATATTGAATGAACAGGTTGATCCTCTTAAAGTTGATCTTTAATACAATTATTCCATCTTAACATTTAAAATCCATCCAGCATAAACTCAGTCTTCAACAGTCCACATAAATGTGCATGCATGCATGATCCCATAACTTAACTCCTGATGGAGTTGTAGGAGCGACTTATTGATATATAGTGTTTCTAGGGTATTTTAAGCATGGCAGAGCCCATCCCCTCTCCAGGCCTAAGTACAGCAGATTTCTTCTAGAGAAAGATATAAAATGAGAAAGAGATATACAATTGACTTCAGTGTATTACTGGTACTTTTTTTATTGACTTTGAATGGATGAAAGGCAAAGTTGACCTCGGTGGGATTTAACTCAGGGAGCAGAGAGCCAAAACAAATACCACAAAGCATTCTATCTGACGTTCTAGCAACTCTGCTAATTTGTTGCCTCCACACAGGTGTAGCACCTAGTAACAAAAATTCCCTTGACTAAAATGTTATGTCTACTCCAATCCAGGGCCTTCCCACTCCTGTTGGAGGAACCCCTCCCTGGTTGACCTACATCCAATCCAATCCAGGGCCTTCTCACTCCTGTTGGAGGAACCCCTCCCTGGTTGACCTACATCCAATCCAATCCAGGGCCTTCCCACTCCTGTTGGAGGAACCCCTCCCTGGTTGACCTACATCCAATCCAATCCAAGGCCTTCTCACTCATGTTGGAGGAACCCCTCCCTGGTTGACCTACATCCAATCCAATCCAAGGCCTTCCCACTCCTGTTGGAGGAACCCCTCCCTGGTTGACCTACATCCAATCCAATCCAGGGCCTTCTCACTCCTGTTGGAGGAACCCCTCCCTGGTTGACCTACATCCAATCCAATCCAAGGCCTTCTCACTCATGTTGGAGGAACCCCTCCCTGGTTGACCTACATCCAATCCAATCCAAGGCCTTCTCACTCATGTTGGAGGAACCCCTCCCTGGTTGACCTACATCCAATCCAATCCAAGGCCTTCTCACTCATGTTGGAGGAACCCCTCCCTGGTTGACCTACATCCAATCCAATCCAAGGCCTTCTCACTCATGTTGGAGGAACCCCTCCCTGGTTGACCTACATCCAATCCAATCCAAGGCCTTCTCACTCATGTTGGAGGAACCCTTCCTTGTTTGACCTCCACCACTTTGTTTGGTTTTGGTCATGTCTTCAGGGTGTAGCCATATTCACCACACTTGACAAGTTGCAGGTTGGTGAGGCCTTTTAACAGCTCATTTTTGTGTTGTGTTGAGAGAGCTAGTTTAATTGCCGACCACTGAACTGTGAAGCAGGATGCAACATTTTAAAAACATATACCAGGCAGAGTGCAAAAAAAAAAAAGAAAAAAAGAACAAAAAACAATATATATATATATAAATGAATTTAGAGTATGTTTATAAATGCTCCAGATAAAAGGGAATAAAAAAACGATATATATAGAGGCCTGTTATTTTTGCAATTATAAACACATACTTTAAATTCATCTCTCTCTCTCTCTCTCTCTCTCTCTCTATATATATATATATATATATATATAACGAAGGAAATGTGGTAAGGAACCAGGTGGACCATAACGCACCAAAGTACTCAATACTTGAGGTAGTAGAGTGGGTAATAGGAACCAGTATGACCCCGACAGCTGAGCTCAAGCCGTTTCGACGGCTAATTCTGGACGAGTCCAGAATTAGCCGTCGAAACGGCTTGAGCTCAGCTGTCGGGGTCTTACTGGTTCCTATATATATATATATATATTTGGTAATTCCAAAGGAAAAGCAAAGGAAAAACGAGTGCTCTATGTATAGAACAGAGCTATTTAATTAGAAAGTGAACAACACAAAATATAACGACTCCATTACCAAAGGTTTCTGGATCACAGACGTATATTATTATCGTCTGTCATCCAGAAACCTTTGGTAATAGAATAGTTATATTTTGTGTTGTTCACTTTCTAATTATATATATATATATATATATATATATATATTATTTTTCCCCCCGCTCAGTCTGGTATGTGATTTAAAAATGTTTAATCCTTGTTAAAATTGACACACAGAATAAGTATATGAAATAATTGTTTCTACTTTTGGTACAAGGCCAGCAAAAACTCAGTGTATTACTGGTACTTTATTTTATCGACCCCGTAAGGATGAAAGGCAAAGTTAACCTCGGGGGATTTTAACTGAGAATGGCAAGGGCTGTAACTCTATGCGTCAAAGCATGGCGTCCGGCCCTCTACCGCTACTGCCAATCCACCGCCCAATGGTTTCTGATTTAAGCTCAAGGACAACAATTTTTGTTTGGCAGGTAAGTCGATTAAATCGATCTCAGTACGTTGCTGGTATTTTATTTTATCGATCCCAGGAAGATGAATGGCAAAGATGACCTCGGCGGGATTTGAACACAGAACGTAACGAACCGTAACTAAATACCGAACAGCATTTTGTCCGACGCTCTAACGACTCGGCCAACCCAGCGCCCTAATAATTGTTTCTACTTTTGACATGAGGCCAGCGATTTGAAGGGTAGATGGAAATCGATTAAATCGACCTCAGTGCATTACTGGTACTTTATTTTATCGACCCCGATAGGATGAAAGGTAAAGCTAATCTATGTGTGTTTTAAACTCAGAACGCAAAGGGCCATAACTCTACGCCACAAAGCATTGTGTCCGACGCTCTACCGACTCGGTCAATCCACCGACCCTAGAATGCGTCCGTTAATTTACAGGAAGAGCTTTTGTCATTTGGTAATTTTTTTTAAGATGACATTTCCCATGATTCCTTTCGTGAAGTCAGCAGTGCGCATGTCAACTATGGTACGCCATGTTGGTTACCAAATTCAAACCTAGATCAATGCTCCATGTCTTCCCGTTCGCTTCTTTTGTCGTGAATGGGTTATTTTGTCACAAAATGATCGTTTTACTACCAATACATCTTAATTTGATCAGTCGTTAACTCCACAGCTTCAATGCGAGTAAAATAAGAAGGAGTACAAATTTGGATGAAGACTTATTGCTATTCATCTTTTATCGAGATCCTAAACCTACCAAGCTTTTAAATACCGTTTTTTTTTGTGTTATTTTTGGCGATGTTCAGTGAGGATCTAACAATTATGTCAACATATTTATACCAGTTAGTTGCTGATTTCATAGTTTTTAAATTAATTGATTCCTTTGCAAAATCAGCGATTCATGACGCTACGTAAGTTCTATTTTAAAGTATTCTTACTTTGCTTTGCTTTGTTTCGTTTTATTTTCAATTGGTCGTAAGCTTTTTCTGAATTCTGCTTTAAGTCTTTTTAAATATTTAAGTTACCTTAATCGTCTCAGGAAATTCGTCGAGATTAGGCGATTTCTATAAATTACACCGGTTTCACTATTGTTAAATTTATATAATTCCTTTCTCTAATATACTACTATAGTAAGTAATAAGCGTTTAAGTACACGTGTCCTTTTAATGAATTAATTCCTCTTTTAAGTTCTTGAAACTTACTGGAGATTTCTATTATTGACACATTAACTATTGGTTCCTAGGCGTGTCTTTAATAGTAGTGAATATATATATTTATGTGTGTAAATATATATATATATATATATATGTGTGTGTGTGCTTTGCAGACAGAATGCCAATGATTTGGCTAGAATTATCTCCCTTGTTTTTAAATCCAACAACAAAAAAAAACACCCCAGTTCCCTGCAGCTGATGGCTTTTCACTTTTCTCTTTATTCATCCGTTGCTTATTTCGATACTTTATAGGTAAGAACAAGTTATTGATTTATGATTTAAACCCGGTGCAAATCGTATGTTGTTGTGATGAGGTGAGAAACATAGCTAAAATAAATGAATGTTCTATTGACATGCAACCCAAGTAATTAAACTACTATAACTGGTTGTGTTTCTTTTTATATTACATTCTCTTAAGATTTTTGGCGTTACACACCAAGTTATTTCCAATTAGTATATAATACTTGCTCTAACTTGAAATAGTTAGTAAAACATTTTTAATGAAGATTGCTTTAAAACGTATTGATTCTAGCTAATTCTGCTGTGATTCTAAAAAATAAACCTTCATTTTCAATTTTCCGACTGGAATCTTTTTTAAAGAGAAACAAAAATCTTTCTCTTATTTTTTTTTTTTTATTCCACACCACTTAAACAATTTTTTTAACGTTTGTCATTTTTATGTCAAAATGTTAAACCAAGATTATTATTAAAGAATGTAGCATGGGTTATCATTTGAAAAATGAAAGTAGCTCCCCCCCACCCAACAATAACAAAATCACGAATATTTTTTCCAATAAGTTTATCAGTTTGTACTTGTATAGATTTAATAGAAGACCCAATGCCAAGTGATCTTGTTATTGAAACAGCTTCGATGTATTTCTGACGTCTATCACACCATGTTTATAACTCTTGATAAATATTTTCCATAAATCCCATTATTAACAATAAATGGTCAGTGACTGTTCTGTGAATGGTCTACAGTATTTGCTGCTATATTTTTTTATCGATACGTTCAGCAAAGAACTTTTAGTACCCCACTCCCCTCACAGCCGATGAACTATCTTTTTACATTGATCTACTTGAGATATTGTTTTGGAGAAATAAAAATATTTACATAATCAACGAATTATTGGTTTTAAAACTTTTTATTTATTGCATGTTTGTTTGTTTGTTTTTTTTTAAACTAAAACGAAAGAAATTAGATTTTTTTAATTTTGTTTTTTACGTTATTGGCGGTATAAAAATAATGGAAGGGATTTAATTTTCCTTTAATTTTGCCTGTATGTAAATACCAGTGACAAATAGATTTAATCGATTTTTAAAATGCGTGGTTTTGCGTCGTCGGGTGAGGCGGAAGAGCGTCCTTAAAGTGTATTGTTCTCCTAAAACTGATGTGGTTGATGGTCACTTTGGCCTTGTATGTGAAAGGGTGGACATTCCAAAAGAAAACTGGTTGATGGTCATTTTGGACTTCTGTGTTTATATATATATATATATATAGGAAAATAGTTAGGACCCCGACGGCTGAGCTCCGGCCGTTTCGACACTAGTACTATCAGCTCTTATGTCACATTTAATGCTGAACAGGATATACATTTTACATTTCGTTTAGATATTAAATCATTATTTGGCAAACTGCGATCTGTTTGGCTTTCTGAATGGCACACCTAGTTTCAAAATACCCTTAAATTTTTTAGTTGTGCAGCCTACCTTATGAACCGCATCCTATGTGGCCCCACCTAATGATAAGCCACATCCTATGAAGCCCACTGCTCGATAAAGGTTGTCCATGCCTGGATTAAATCTTCTCTTATAGCAGTGTTATTTACAGTGGACCGATCCCTTTATTTGATTTTATTTAAACTGTTTAGTCAGGAAGGGAAGAGTATTGCCCTTGACACTTTTCATGACTTCCCAGATAAGTGGGAGGAAGGTGTCCCTAAGTCAGAGACCTGCTTGCTATAAATTTGACCCCTCTAAGGCACCCGAGGATCTGTGGTGGTTTAAAACCAGACAATGGATTAAGTTCGCTCTTTCACGTTCCAGTGTGGGCTGAGTGCATTTTATATTGTGTTAATACTACTAACCCATTTCAACACTAGCGTGCTTGCATCGTAGGTCCTGAGGTCATTGATAGGGTGTGGGTGGGACGAGAGCATAGTTTGGGCTGCCTACTCTTTTAAATGGTGCATTGCATACTTGTCTCGTTTTGAACTCCTGAGAGTTAGGTCACTTACTCTTTTACTGATCCCAGTTATTGGACTATGGCCATGCTGGGAAACTCTATTTTAGCCACCTCAGGAGAATGAAAGGTAAAATAGACTTTGATGAGATTTGAATTGAAAGTATAGAGGGACTTAACCCTTCAGCATTTCAAACCAGTCATATCAAGCCAGAATTCTCTCACCTCTTTCTATTCAAACTGGCTGTAATCGGCTGCTCATACTGATGTTATGGTATTGTTCTCAAAATAGATAGTATCAAAATCTCATAGATTTGATACTATGTGAGGTAAAGCCTTTAACGTAAAAATATAATAGTAAATATAGAGTAATGTAAATGCTAAAGGGATAAACAAATACCACAAGGTATTTTATCCAGTACTCTATCAATTTTGCCCTACACCTACCAAGTTTAGAACTTTTCTCAAATCAATTACTAACTTTGTTTACTTCTTTCATGATGACATCTGCCACATGTTTCACAATTTGGCAAATATTGAATTTCTATTTATTGTCTGGTCTTGCTTGAATTCTCCTCAAGTTGGATTTATATTTATTTCTCTACAAATCTATAGGTCTTCTCACAACACATTTTACTATAGTATAATATAATTAATTCTTCTAAAGAGTTCAGCATGATACTGCATGACAGAATTACTTTGTTATTAATATGGGTAGAAGTTTGATAATACCATTACTGGTTCCAAACTACATGAAATCATGATTAGAGTCGATGGTCTGAATTGATTGCTTGTTTTTTGTCAGTGATGATTATGCATTTTACATTTAGTTTTGAATGTAACCACTCAAAATACGCAAGCATGGAAAAACTGGCGTAAAAATGATGATGATTTCATATTTTAATTTAACCCTTTAGCATTTACATTACTCTGTATATACTATTGTATTTTTGTGGTTACGGTTTTATCTTACATAATTATTCACATAATATCGAATTTATGAGATTTTGATGTTATTTATTTTGAGAACAATACTTTAACATCAGTATGAGTGGCCAGTTACAGCCAGTTTGAACCGAAAGAAGTGAGAGAATTCTGGCCGGATATGGCTGGTTTAAATGCTAAAGGGTTAAATTGGAAACTTTTAAAATGGGTAGTTTTATTTCATAAAACCAGAGCTGGTTTTGGCTGGGTTGGTAACTAAAGGGTTAAATCCTTTCATTTAGATTTGGAATTTTGATTTTCCTTGCATTTGTACCACTTGTAAAACACTTGGCAGTAATACTTGGTTATTGTCTATATTATTATCAGATATTTTCAATATTTTTGCTATTATGATTATATATATTCATCCCTGTAAACTTGGATTAAATACATCTGTTTAGTCACATTCTGTATAATTCCATTGGTGTACAATGTTTACTTTAAACAGATGAGCTTTGTTTACACAGCCTAGGTACTATTTAACTGTGGAAAGATTGTTTTATTAGGACAGATGTTATTTTATACATTTGGATCTACTAGCTGGGTTGTGCCAGTATGAAATACAGAGTGTATAAGTGTATAAAACCTGAGGGATAAGATCTGAAATTACTTTGAAGATGAGACACAGGTGTGGTGTTCTGTGGGTGAGAGCAGTCTGAGGTGATAGGTGAGGTAGAGCAATAATATATGAGGTATAACATGGACAACTGACCAATAATTACAAAGACATAGAAGACATCTTGTGCTAACTAGACAATAAAGCCCAAAATTTCCAGTGTTTTTCTCTGGTTCTTGATAAATTAACCCTTTATTGTAAGTCAGTATTCTCTAGTAACTAGTTAATATTGGTGAGGAATGCTACAGTTTGTTGTCAGTATTCTCTGTAGGTGGTAGTTACCAACAGTAGTTAGTTAATATTGGTGAGGAATGGTACAGTTTGTTGTAAGTCAGTATTCTTTGTAGGTGGTAGTTACCAAAACTAACTAGTTAATAACAGTAAAATGGTAATTATTGTGCTGTCCCTCCAAAAGTTGTGACTTCATCTCTTCTCAGAGATTTATATGTATTTGTTTATTTATTTTCAGGAATGATAGTGAGAAAAGAAGAATTTGGTTCTATGAATCTGGCTTTCTTGCTGGTGTGTCTTTTCTAATCTATTTATTGGATCATACCCCTTATTTGCTGTGGCTTCTTACATTTTGCACCTTCCTTTTCACCCAATTGATTGGGCAGCTCCATTTACTTTACTGGTGGAATCTTCTTAAAACAAGATGGGATGAACACTTACAACACCAGGAAAGTTTAGAAAGACTACAAAATAATTCTACCATTTCACCAATGCCTGCAGCACCTTCACCAGCTGTTACCAATCGAGGAGTTTCTGGAATTGCCCAACCTTATTCTGGCCATCAAATGGTACCACAACAACCTTCAGTAAGCAACTATGATCATCTGCTCCCAAATACTTCTGCTGTCATTTCACAATATGGACACAAATCAGTCAACCTTTCTAGCCAACAAGCTGCCTATTTAGGACCTCACTACTCTGATAACCACTTTCTCCCTCAGCAAAAACATTTGCTCATTCACCCTAATCAGCCCTGTGGCAGTCCTCCTGTATACTTTCCTGAGAATGTAACTGTGTGTCCCAACACTATTACTCAAAATACTGTTGGAACACTCTGGCCTCAGAATATGAGACGCCGACCCCTACGACCTAGTGTCTTAAGAAGTGCTTCCCCATTTCCTCTTGTCTCCGCTTCTCAGCATGACACCAAAACTGTAAGGGAATTTTCATTTAAAGACAAGCTGCTCTCTTCCTTTGGTTTCACACCAAAAAATCCACCTGGTCTGGAAAATGATGGCCAAAACTTATGTTTTATGAATTGCATATTGCAGTGCTTAGCTAGAAGCCCACACTTGGTTAGTCAGCTGTTGAGAGTTAACATAGAAAATATCCCAAATGTAAATAAGGAAGAAAAGCAGTTTCTTTCTGAATTTGTCAAAATCTTAAACAAATGCTCTGCTGAATCACAGACAAGAATGTCTGTAGTGGACACAGAGCCGTTAAAATTAGCCTCTCAAATGATGAAATGTAGTCTCCTGACTGAACATACTCAACAAGATGCTGCTGAATTTCTTATGTGGCTCCTAACAACAACTCATAACATCTTAAACAAAATTCATCTAAACAAAGGTGAGGAATGTTTCTGGCAAATTTATAGACATATATCTGCATCGCCATAATTCTTTTTCTAACTGACTACTTTGTTTATACAGAGATATTGTGTGAACCTATTTGTTGAGCAGTAGTCATTGTTTTTGTAACTTATTGCCCTGTAACTGAAATAATTCAATCATTGAAAATAATCTCTACATGTTCAATATAAAATATGTGAGAAATGTTTCACATTTATTACTATTATTTCACATTGAAATATTTATTTTCTTTCTAACAGTTAATTAATTAATCTCTACAGTATTTCATGTAGTTTTATTCCCAAATAGAGTATTTCAGATTATTTAACTGTTTCACTATATTTATTGAAATTGTTTGTTATTTATTTTGCTTGTGTGTGTTTCCTTGAATGTGCAACTTACTTAGACTTAGGAGCTCCCATGTCTTGAGACACATGAGGCAGCTAAAGTGCTCCCATGACCACGGCTAGTTCCATCTATCAATACATTGTTCCAACTTTACTTAGACTTATGAGCTCCCACATCTTGAGACACAGAGGCAGCTAAAGTTCTCCAATGACCACGGTCAGTTGCATCTATCAATACATTGTTCCTACTTTTGTTGACGGGTTTCAGGTCTCTGTCAATTGTTTGCTGCCAATTCATCTTGGGACGCTCTCATCACTTCTTTCCATGGAGGTACCAACAGAAGACCTGATTAGTATGTCTCTCACTTGGGAGTCGTATGACATGTCCCAACCAGCCAAGTCGACACTGGCACATATTTGACATGTATATTCTTTATTTAATATTTGACTTTAGCATTCCACATACAAATGTATTAGTTACTACTACACGGTAGGGAGAGAGGTCTAGTATCATTCATTAAGTTTTTCAATGTTTTAAATAGCATTTACTTTCGTAGTCTTGGAGGGTGAGGGACTAAAAACAACTGAAAGACAGATTAAATGGAAAATAATTAAAGCTATCCTAATTAATTTACGTTTTGTCTGTGTCTGTAACAATAAACGGAGTTTTACAGAATCATCCACACAGGCAAGCTATAATAAAACTCAATATAAAATCACATGACAGCTGACAATTAGTCACATTCTTACTATTTATAAAAACAATTCAAATTTGACCCTGTTTTATTTTTTTAAATCATACCTTTCTACATGTACTGAGATGACCTAATTAGTTTAAAGAATTCTCTATTGAGAGATGAGTAACAAATACAGAGGAATATAGAAGTGTATGTTGGTTTGCTGATATATGTAGACTAATGTTTAGAGTGGAGTTTCTTCTTCTGGGAATAAATATTATTAAGTGGTAGTAATGTGTCTAGGTGGAGGTGCATGGCTTAGTGGTAAAGGTGTTGGACTTACAATCATAATGTGGATTTGATTCCTGGACTGGGTTGGGTGTTGTGTTCTTGAGAAAAACACTTCATTTCACATTGCTCCAGTATACTTGTCTGAAATTGAGTACCAGCAATAGCTGGAGATTTAACCCTGCGATGGACTGGCAACTTGTCCAGGGGAATGTCTTGTACTCTGTCGTTTCACATCAAGGTAATTGAGATAAGTACCGGCCTGATGAACTTCTAGGCTTGAGGCAGACTTTAAACTTTTAAACTTTAATGTGTCAAGAATACAAATGTTTGAAGTTGAAGCTTTGCATCTGATTATAATCAAAGATATAAAATGACCCTGAAATAACAGATATAGTGAAATATTTAGGTTGAAGACTTGGCATGATTTAGCTAGGGTCACTTCCAGTAAGTTGGTGTAATCATAAAAATTTATTTTCTTCAGTTTATGGGGAAAACAAGATGAATTCCAAAGCTGCAAACCAGAATGATTTATATAATGAATTATCTGTGGAAAATATACAAAAGTTAAAAGTTGCCTACAAAGAAAAGGTAAATGTCGTTTCAGTTTTTTTGGTAGTTTTGTAAATTGTTAGACATTTGGTGTGTAAAGATGCAACTCTTCCAGACTTAAAAGATGTAAAAAATTATATTAAAAAGTTGCTGTTGAGTAGTTAATAAAGCTGTTTCTGGTAAAAACCTACCATTTTTAGTAATATTAAAAATATATTTCAAAATTTGCAAATAAAAAAAAAAATTATTTTACATAAAATACTCCTGTATTGAAAAAGATGATAGTTTTTTTTTACTATAATCCCTCTCAATGGCCTCACTAACCTGGTTAGAGCATTCTCAATAAAGTAAATATATCCACACTGTAAATATGGTTGATCTTTGGAAGGGCATCCAGTCATAGAAATCAAGCCCAAATCAGTCCAGTATGAGCAAGACATGGTCATCTGATCTGGCTTGGCTCACAACGAGACAATTCCTCTAACCCATGCTAGTGTGGGAAAATGGCCGTTAAACAGTGATGATGATGATGTATATATTAATGTTTTGTTGGTGACACGTGATATAGTCTCGGTGTTTAACCTTTTAGCATTTAAACTGGTCCTATCCGGCCAGAATTCCTTCACCTCCTTCTTTTCAAACCGGTTGTAACCAGCCACTCATACTGAGGTTAAGGTATTGTTCACAAAATAAATATGAAAATCTCATAGATTTGATATGTGAGGTAAAGCATCTACCGTGAAAATATAATAGTAAATATAGAGTAATGTAAATGGTAAAAGGTTAAACATTTTTTAAATTCTGTTTACATACGCTTTTTCTTTCTTTCTTTTTTTCGTTTTAGATTGACAAGCTGAACAGCTTTGATACAGAAGCTTATGCAGAGTTAGCACAGCATTTATCTGATTTAGATTGGTATGCTTACAAAAATGAGAATTCTTCTATCATAGATAATCTCTTCACTGGTCAGTTACTAGAAGCTTATAATTGTAACCGCAAAGGACATCTAACTATACAACCACAGACTTTTGCTGTTTTACCAATTCCAATTGGGGAATCTATATCAGACTGCAGTATATATCTTGAAGATTGTTTCACCATTTTTAGTAGTGTAGAACAACTTTCTGGTCAAGTATGTTCTCGCTGTTCTAAAGGGAATTCTGTTCATTCAAGTCCTACTGTGAGCACCCCTCTATCATACATCCCTCCTTGTGTAAACATCCAGACACTTCCTGCATTTCATATGGGTGGTTCATTCATGTCTCCCATTGTCAGCAACAAATCAGACAACAGTTTTTCATCTCATAGTGTTCGGACTTCAACTCCACGTTTTTATGCAGGGACATGTGATGGAATGTTACAAGATAAACAGACTATTGATCGACGCTGTCTTCTTCATCAACTTCCAGAATGCCTTATTATTCAGCTATTACGCTTTACCTTTGATTCAAAGACTAAAAATACTAAGAAGATAACAACTCCTGTTGACATTACACTTTCAGGTTTGGACTTGAAAGACATAGTCTTTAACTTAAAATCAAATAAGAGTAGCTGCAATACAGTAGATCCTACTCATAAATATAATCTGTATGGTATGTGTGTTCATTTGAGTTCATGTGGCACAACTAGTGGTCACTATATTTGCTATTGTCTGGACAGTAATGGAAAGTGGTATAAATTTGATGATGACACTGTATGTGATGTAGATATGCAATATGAGTTGTCAACTCGAACAATTAATGAGAATGCATATCTGTTATTTTATAAGAAAGCCAGGTGATTAAATGGCAGAATGAAAGATTGCAAGGTTTGATTTGCTTTTATCTTGGTTTATTGTTCATAAGAATGCATAGTTGTTTTATGAAGGGTCCCCACTTCAGATCTGAAATGGGAAGTGTGTTCTAACTTTGTGTGTTTGTGTTTTTCATGCCTGATATCTGAACATTTTTTTATTTTAATTTTATATATATATATATATATATATATATATATAAGCTTCAAAACTTTCAAATATCTTGATATTTTAATGCCAAGGAGGAGAAAAATGAGAAAAGGTAATAATAATAGTTTAAGCTTTCTATTTCTAAAATAAAATAAGGGAACATATTGCCTCCTATTATTTACAAATATTAACTGGGTTGTTGAAAAGATTCTGGATATTGTTTATCTTTCAGAAATATTGGGGGAATTATTGTTCCTTCCTGCAGGATTTAACTCTTTCATGACTGCATTTCTAATGAAAGACACTCGATTTCAATTAATTAATTAAACATTTTGAGGGATTTACTTAAATTATTATTTCCTTACCAAGATAGTATCTTAACAAATGGTTCTTACATAAAATTATGTTAGAAAATTTAAATTTAAATTGGAAACCTTTAAAATGGGTGGTTTTATTTCATAGAACCAGAGTTGGTTTTGGTTAGGTTGGTAATTAACTGTTAAGTGATTTCTTAGTAGTTGTGTGGGAATATACAAATCTATGTAGAGTAAAGTTTATTAGCAACCTGATGGGTGTTTTAAAGTAAACTCGGAAATGTGACAATAAGAGTTTAGCAATGAAAACAGGGAGCTGGGAACTGCTTCATTTAAAATCTTTTTTATAAACTGAGTTATTTTGCTTTGTGAATTTTAATGAAGAATAATCCAACGTTTTAGTATTTAGAAACAGAATCCTATTATGTACTTTTTTAATTACATTAAATATGAAAGTTACTGACAAAGATATATTTCTATAGTTAACCATTTATGTTAGTTTTTCTTCAAATATTTGAACAAAGAAAATTCATAAAATTTCTTTTAATTTCATATTGAAAGGAGATATTATATTTCTATTTTAATCCTTTAAAAAAAAACCCCAGTATTTTAAAATTGTATGGATATTACATTAATAAGACAAACTGACATGAAAGTAATTACGGTATACACTCGAATATAAGCCAACCCCACTATTTTATGCTTGAGAAATGGGCAAAAGTTAAAACCTTATTTCTGAAGAATTTTAAGTTGGTGAAAATCGTAAAAATATTGACCATCCTCCTCCTCTGCTATCTATTTTTTCGGGGTCACATATTCCTTGGCTTATATTCGAGTATATACGGTAAATATTTTGTAAAAGGTAATTGGATAAAGAAAAAAGTTAAACACTTTTCTGATCTTTGTGAAACAATTATTTCATCAACATTTTTATTGTACAAAAGTTGTTTGAATTTCTAATTAAATTCCATTTACAATTGAGACAGATAGAAAAGTGTGAAATACTATGAAGAAAATGTATTCTAGAGAGCAACAGTTCATGTGGTAACATTTACCAAATCTTAGATTGGTTATTGGAGCCAAATAATAGTAATAATTTGTTACAGTGGAACTAAGTTAGTGGGGTCTTTTTCACAATATAAACACCCAAATATAACAGATCTATAAAGAACCTTTAAATTTGACAATAGAAGGAATATAGATGTACACTTTTTTTTCTCTATTAGTAAAATAATGTTTCATAAAATAACAACATATTAAAGTAGAATCTTTAGACTGTCATAAAAAATCTTGATTTTACACATGCCAGGAACAGCAACACCTGGATTTGACAGCAGACTGCTGTGAAAGACATAGTCAAGACCATCATGTAGGGCAAACAGACTTGCCCCTGGACAGGATGCTAGTCCATCGCATGGTTAAACTCCCAGCTATTGTTGGTACTTATTTTTTTTCAGCTGAATATACAACAATGTAAGGAAGCTAAATTATTTATGTTGCTAGGATATTTAGAAATGTCGATGTTGCCACATTGTTAATGTTTAGGCTTTGTTTCTTGAAAAACCAGTGCATTCTAAATGTACGTAGGCAGTCTTCTTGACGAGGCTGGAGTCGTCCAAAGCATTGTCGTGCGTAGAGCTGAGTCAGGCATTCAAAATTGATAATTATTTCAGTTTATGGTGAACATTTTTTTACACAGTAATGTTTTCGATTAGTTTTGTCTGCAATTACCATATAAACTTAAACATAAGCTGAGGAATATGACAGAAAGATCGATGTTAAAATGGGGGATCAACATATATACAGGGGTCAATATTTATGTGTTGATTAGTTGCCTCATAAACTGGGTTTGGATCTTTGCCATTTCTCAGACATAAAATAGGGACGTCTATTTATATTCGAGTATATACGGTAGTTCCTATAACCGACTTTCCAACAATTAAGCAAGAAAGATTGAATTAATTCCCTTCGATGCTGTTACCTTTAAATAGATTCATCTGCGCAGTAAGATAAGTCTAAAGTCTGTCTCGAGCCCTGGGGATCATCAGGCCAGGGCTTATCCTGGTTTCCGTGGCATTAAGCGACTGAGAGTACAAGAGTACCATCTTGGACAGGACACCAGTCCATCGCAGGGTTAAAGCCCCAGCTATTGATGCTGGTACTCATTTTTAGCTGAGTATACTGGAGTAACATAAAAAAGAAGTGTTTTGCTCAAGAACACAACACAACCCAGTCGAGGAATGAAATCCATGACATGATGATAAGAGCAACACCCTTACCGCTAGGGCACGTGCCTTTATACCAGTAAGTTTAGTACTCACTAGGTATATACTTGTGTGTGTATTATATAGTTTTGGTTGGGTTAGTAACTAAAGGTTTAAACTAGGACTATAGAAAGGGGAAAGAACTATGCTAAAAGGTATTTAGACCAACACACCATATATGGTTTTGTAACTTCTGAGGGAATTGTAGGGCTGCCATAGTGACATAGAGCATTTCTTTAAACCTGGCAGAGCCCATCTCCTCTCCAGGTTTGAGTACAGCAGATTTCTTTCAGAGAAAGATAGAAAGGAAGTGAGAGATATAGAGGAAGAATCGACCCAGTTCATGACTGGTACTGTTTTTTATCAACCTCAATTAGAGGAAAGGTAAAGTTTACCTCAGTGGGAAGCTCGGATTACACATAACAATGTTTTGTCTCTTTCTCTAACTGAATTGAGATAATAAAATGTAAGCTCAATCATGTCTTTGAATGAAAAATCAACTATTAAACTCTTTTATTTAAAAAGTATGCCACAACAGCAATCTTTCAACTACATAATATCAACATGAATACATTTTTATTTGTCTATACTTTAAAAAGTTCATATCTTCTAAAAGAGATGTTTTCTTTTTCAAAATTCTAATGAAATATCAAAGCTATACATGCACACATATATATATAAACAATACTTCACTGATCACTTCACACATACTGTTTTTCTGTTGAATCACCAAGTCTGACGAGCAGATCGATACTGGAGTTAGGGTCCATGGGGACCTTGAGCCAATAAACACATAAACGAAACCTCATCCCTTTTTCTTAATATATATTCAAAACGGGCACACAGGACAAAGACAATGGAAAAATAGACAGTCCCATCTCAATCAACCTCTGGAGATCACTACATACATATATATATATAGATATACACACACATGCAATGGGGTTCCACAGATTCCATTTATCAAATTCGACAATTTTAAGGTAATAATATATTGTTCAATCTGAAACTAGATAGAAGTCACTTGCCCAAAGTACTGTACAGTGGAGTCAAACATGTAACCACATGGTTGTGAATTACACTGCCATGTGGAGCTAAACATGTAACTACATGGCTGGGGACAACACAGCCATGTGGAGCTAAACATGTCAAGACATGGTTGTGAATGAAACAGCCATCTCTGCTTTCTGGAAGAATTTTTGGGTTTTTACATTTCTTTTCAAATAAATTGTGGAAGCAATACACACACACACACACACAAGTAGTTCCATCTCCATCAATGCACACACACAGATACATATGGAAGTAGTTTCATCTCCATCAATACACATTGGAAGATATTTCTCGATCAAGATTCCTTATTTGGTATCCATAACTGGGATGATATCATTAGGTGGTCTGAAGGATAAAACTCTTCAGCCATAACACGGAAAATAGTTTGCAACGTACCTGAGAAGATGTAAGTAATGACTGTGTAGAAAATAAGATTTGAAACTATGCAAACTAAAAGGAAAGGCAATGGTGCTTTCATAAATGGAAAAATCCTGTAGAGTACTCGGAATTTAGAATAGGCCATTGTACTGAAGTATAGCCGTATACTGTACAGACAGTGAAATGTTCTTATTGATAGCCGACTAAAGAGAAACAATATCAGTGCTAGTAGAGTTATGGCCATTAATAAACATGCAAAGAAAGTCAATAAAATAAAAAGTAAAAACATCAAAGAATTACATTCTGAACAGTCTATGAGCAGACAATCCTTTTGATTGCCAATATTAACACACACACCACACCGACACGAACCATGAGGACCACAATCTTGGGTGCAACTATAGCCAGACAACCCTTGGAAACATTCATATGCACTTTTAATTACTCTTTGAAATCGATGCCAAAATATCAGCAGCTTGTAGTTCTTCTTATATAAAATACCATTGCCATGGAGATTACTGGATAAAATCTTGAAATTCTTGGAAACAAGTATCCTATCTGGACGACTTTCATAACCAGGAGTTGGCTAAAAATATAAGAATAGAAAATAAATAGGATTACTAAGGTTTTATACTATTAATCCCATCTTTAGAGGTGAAAATCTTTAATGTTTTAAAGATGAGATTAATTGAAATTTCATTCAATATAATGTTTATTTTAAAAAGCATATTTCCATGTTAGTATAAACATTTATGGATATTTAAAGATATTTAACCCTTTAGCATTTACATTACTCTATATATACTATTGTATTTTCATGGTAACGGCTTTATCTCATAATATTGAATCTATGAGATTTTGATATTATTTATTTTGAGAACAATAACTTAACATAAGTATGAGTGGCTGATTTGAATAGAAAGAAGTGAGAGAATCCTGGCCGGATATGACCGGTTTAAATGCTAGAGGGTTAAGCATGGAAAATAAATGTTAAACGATGGTGATGACAAGAAAAAACTTATAATTTACACAGAGATAAAATTGTTTTCTTACCATGTTACTGAAAGTGAATCCTGATAATTTATCTGCTGAGTGTACACTCCAAACATCTGCAAGAACAGTATTTGGTCCTTTAGCTTCAGATCTCACCATGTCAAAGCAAAAATTTTCAGGTCGAATTTCTGTATCTGTAAACACTTCCAAGGGCCATTCAAAATCCTGGTAGGTGTTAAAATCACCAAGAAGTACAACATTTTGCAGTTCTTTTTCTATCAGTAAATAAAAAAAAAATAAAAAGATATTTTATTATTTTTTTTTTTATTAGAAAAGAAAAAAAAACATTCGAAAGCAATAAATTTGCCATTTTTAAATGTTTCAGAAAGTTATAATTTTTTTTTACAATCACATATGTCAAGATAGATATAGTAGGTTGAATTAACCCTAGTAAATAACTGGTACTAAGTTCCTCAAACCAGAGTTTATTTAACAGGGTGAACTGGGTGTTTTTTTTGGCACCAAAACAACCACCTTACAGGGTGGGCTGGGTGCTAATTGTCGTAGCACCAAAACAGCCACCTTAAGTATATCGATTTAACTTCAATGGTTTCCTAGCTGTTCATCTTTGATGATTTTTAAAGTTACAAATAATGTAAAATGTCAATTTAACTCACCAGAAATTATCTACATGGAATGTAGAGGGCACATGGCTTAGTGGTTAGAGTATTGGGCTTGCAATCAAAAGGTTGTGAGTTCAATTCTCTAACCGGGTGATGTATTGTTTCCTTGAGCAAGAGACTTTATTTCACATTGCTCCAGTTTACTCAGCTGTAGAAATGAGATGATAGGACTGGGGTCTCTATCATTCCACGGCAAAAAAAAAGCACCCAGCCCACACTGTAAAGTGGACGTATAGGCGCCACGGCAAAAAAGCACACAGCACTCACTGTAAATGAGGTTGGTGTTAAGAAGGGAATCCAGCTGTAGAAATCAAGCCAGAATCAGTTCCTGTATGAGCAAGACAAGGACAACCTGTCTAACCCATGCTAGTGTGGAAGAACAGACGTAAAACGGTGATGATGATGATGAATATGTTTAGATTTTTTGAAGAACATATAAGAAAAGAAAGGTTTGTAAACTGACCTGATATGTAGTGTAATATTCTAGCAGCATTATTGCACTGTTGTTGTCTGTCATAGGAAAAATGAACAGTAAGAACATGAATGGCATGATCTTCACTATAACCTATCATAGCATGAAGAGCAATCCTTTGATTTGTGTCAGGTCCACTCATATATGGAATACTGATAGTTGTGGATCTAAGTATTGGTAACTTGCTAAGAATACCAATGCCTGTAAGTAGGAGTAGAAAGATGAGTAGGACATGAAACTGAATAAAGATAGAAAAATACTAATACCTTACAAGGTGGACTGAGTGTTTTTTATTGTGGTGTCAGCAATACCATTTTACAAAGTGGACTAGGTGCATTTTACTATGGCATCAACACTTCCTCTTTACAAAAACGGTGTGTCCTTGATCAGGCTGGAGAGGACTAGGGAGGGTTGTGTGTATATAAGTGAGAGGCGATGCTGGCTACATATATATATAATACAAATATGTCACAAAACTCCTATAATACCTTCTCGTTCCCATCCATTCCAATATGTATGTTTTGGTTTCTGTACATCATTTGCTGGTTGAACCACCATCCAGTTAAAATCTGCAAGTTTTTCTTGTAACTCTAACAGTTGACTTCTAACGCTGCTGGAATCCATTCGAACTTCTTGGAATGCTATGACATCAGGATTAATAGTTTCTATCTGAAGCAGAATAAAAAATAACAAAAACATCTTGTTAAAGAGAAGGCTTTATATATCCACTTGATAGCAGAGCTGGACTTTCACCTGGTGAGGGCCTAAAGATATTTGAGGCCTTAATTTTTGATGATTTAGTGTAAAAGAATAAGAACCAATGATAAAATAAAAAAAATATATTTTAACTGTGCTTAACCCCCGATACCAATTGGGGACCTATATATATATATATGTGATATATATATATATATATATATATATATATATATATTTAAAAGAATAGATGTGTAACACACAAGTTATTATATATTGGTAAACGGAATAGAAAATGCTGACAAATTGTTCAGTGAAAAATAGTTTAATTAGGAATAAGTGAGAATTAGTAATTGTATTGGTTAGTATTCAGTTTTGGTTTTAAGTTTTATATATATATATATATATATATATATATATATATATATATATATATATATATATTTATATATATATATATTTATATATATATATATATATATATATATATATATATATATATATATATATATATATACACACACATACATATACCCATGCTAGCGTGGAAGATACACGTTAAACGATGATGACGATCCAGACGTATATTATTATTGTCTCGGATCCAGAAACCTTTGGTAATGGAGTAGTTATATTTTGTGTTGTTCACTTTCTAATTATATATATATATATATATATATATATATATATATATATATATATATATATATATATATACACATATATATATATATATAATTATTTAGCGTTAAAGAATAAAAAATCATGATAAAATAAAAATATATTTTTTTAAAATGAGGTCCCGAGGGTGTGTGGCCCTAAGCTAGAGCTTATCTAGATATAGGTAAGTCCATCACTACTTGCTAGTTAAGTGGATGACTAGATTAGCAGTACAAAGTACCCAATCGTTAAAAATAATTCTAAAATATAAGAAATTATTCGAACATCATCCAGTACGGACGGACGCAATTAACACTTCATAATATCAATACAATTACATCTTTTATTTACTACTGACAAATGTGAGAAATATAGTCTTTGTACATCGTAGTTGTTGCAGGTTGATGTGAATAAATCTGAGAGGCTAAACCAGAAACAAGGGGGGTAATAAGCCGATCCTGGAAAAGGTTGGCTACTTATGTGTGTTTATTATACACACATACATGTATGTATAAAGTGATGTTCATTACGTCTTCTTTCAGTTGCAACTGTAGTTTTGGATTCACAATAAAACAGGTGTCGTCAAGCACACACACACACACACACACATATATATATAAACAATTTTTAGTCATCAAATTCAACTAATTTTCAGTGACAAGTCGGATCGAATAGAAAGCACTTTAATACTCAACAAAATGTTACATTTAAAGGAATACGTTATTAATATATATATATATATATATATATATATATATATATATATATATAATGTAGGATATAACGTGGGATCTACATTATATATATATATATATAATGTAGATCCCACGTAAAATCGGGGGATAACCACAGTTATAAAAGGTACTCAATACATTAATAGAGTGTAAGCATCATTGTTTAATATAGAAATAGCTTCTACAGGACTAGAACTGTTTCATTCGTATGAAATCACCAGGAATATATATACAAATAACCACCACATTTTTCGATCGTATTCGTATTAATTAATGTAAAAAAAACTCAAAGACAATAAAACAAGCGTTTGATTTGAAAACAAGATTGTGTATTATTGATAAACAAGTCTTTGATTTGAAAAGATTGTGTATTATTGATAAACAAGTCTTTGATTTGAAAACAAGATTGTGTATTATTGATAAACAAGTCTTTGATTTGAAAATAAGATTGTGTATTATTGATATAACAAGACATTAAAATGAAAATTGAGATAAATATAGACGATGGAATAAAAATTCATTAGACTCTCACCATTTCAATCACCCGCAATTTCCTAACTTCCCAATTGAACATTATATTCCATAGATTATAAGTGGCTACTTTCAAACCAAATGTAGAACGGAATAGAATAGACAGAGCTACGATAGTTAATGAAATTCTCAACATGACATCATGTAAATAAAAGACCATGTTTTCAGGAAAAACCAGGAACCTATTGCAACAGATGATTAATCCAAAATGTTTCGCTGTTAAAGATAATTCTTTAGAAGACTATTCTTAGAGGAAAAAGAAATTGTTTTCTTTTTCTAACCATTACTAAAAGTCTAACGATCTAACAATAATAATAAGCTATAATGTATATAATACAAGATGCTCTGCCATAGCTTCGCGAAATTAGTCTCGCACATGCGCAGATATTTACTTGCGCTAAATTGTTTTAAAGTTTTTTTTTATTATTATTTTTGCGTAAATTAATTATTCTAAATATATTGAAACATTGATTTTTACCTAGCTTTATATATAAGAAGCAATATGAAAGAGTGTCTATATTTACTTGCGTCAAAAAAGCCTTTTAAAGCTTTTTTTGTTCTATTTGCGTAAATTAATTATTCTAAATATATTAAAACATTAATTCCATCTAGCTTTATTATGTTTCTATTCCTACTTGGCTACTTAAAAATATGATAAGTAATATGGAGTGGGAACATATCTATATTTTGGTCTTATAATCAATATATATTTTGTTAAGAACGTCATTTAAAGAAAAATACTTAAATCGCTTACGAAGCGTTATCCAGATATTTGATGCACTCAGCCTTCTACAAATTTATGTGATAAATATTATCAATACGGAGAAGATTGTCCAAAATTAATTTATTAATATTATTATATTGAAAGATTAACAAAATTAACTCCAATTATTGGTTTTAAAATGTAACATCTCTTATAGAGGAGGAATATAATCGATTAAATCGATCTCGTTTGAACCAAATATTTATTTTATCGATCCTAGATGCATGAAAGGTAAATTCGACCCCGACAGTAGTTACCTTACGCCTTAACCTTCACAATAAAAAAGAAAGAAAACGTTACGGATTGGTAAGAAAATGAAATGGAAGATAAATTGCAAATGGACTCAAATATAAGATAAATTGTACAGGGATTCAAATGTAGGGACTTGTTTTTAAAATACACCGTTTCGTATCTTCAAAAAATATTCAAAATGGAGTTATTGAAGGCTGAAATTGAACGGAAAAAAAGACAATTAGATGAGAGTAAGGTGTTGGTAAGCTGGCTTTTAGTTATTTTATTTTACAAATGAACTTTTACTAAGGACCTTTGGTTTTAGGTATATAAAATGGCAAAGAAAATGAAACTGAAAGTTACCTCTATTTTCGTTTAAAATCTTTTTTTATTTTAATTATTTTTTTAATCGATAAACTAAAACATTTATTTGTGAATTCTTGTTCCTCCGATTTATTCGTAAATTTAGGGTTATTTTAGGACAATAGATGTTGAAATAAGATAACGAAAGTATCTCGTCTCATTCAACGGATTCACTTCGCATGTCTATATACACAGCATATACAAACAAACCTCAAAAGCATGTAGAGAATTATATATGATAGTATATTATTGCCAAGTAGTTTCAGAATTAGTTCAATGTGTTTATATATTATATTAGTCTTAGGAAAAGTTAAACTTTTTAGGGAGAAAAAGATGGAAAGGCAGACATAAACACAGAACAAATATAATCAAATATATAGATGGAAACATTAACTTTTAAATCATTTTAAAAATGATTTAAAAGCCCATTTTTCCACACACACACACACACACACACACACACACACACACACACACACACACACACACACACACACACATATATATATGTATCTCAAAATTGACTAAAGGGAAGATCGCAGTAAAGTAATTTAAAATAAAGAAACCTTATAGGCGTCTCACCCCAGGGCTTAAATTCTTTTCCCGTTATGTAATTAGATTTTAAAGTAATTGGGAGATCTTAATATTTTCGATTGTATTGGGTGGTGTGGGGGTTTTCATATTGTCATGCTTCTCTGAATAATGCCTACTTTTTTTTTTTTGTATATTTTAAAGCTTCCAGGTAAAAAATATTTCAAGCGTGGAGATTTGGTGAAACATAGTAACCAGCAGAGTTTATATAACAGAAACAGTTATGTTGTGGAAAATTCTTCAACTAACGAAGAGGTAAGTTTTCAGTTCACCTACCTATAAATAGTTACCTGTAAATAGTTACTGTGATAACACATTTAACAACACAGATATGGTAACCTATTTGAAGGTGTGTGGCTAAGTGGTTAGGGAGTTAGATTCACAATCATAAGGTGAGTTTGATTCCTGGGATAGGTGAGGTACCTCATTGTTGTACATATTTACTGGTTAGGGAGTTAGATTCACAATCATAAGGTGAGTTTGATTCCTGGGATAGGTGAGGTACCTCATTGTTGTACATATTTACTGGTTAGGGAGTTAGATTCACAATCATAAGGTGAGTTTGATTCCTGGGATAGGTGAGGTACCTCATTGTTGTACATATTTACTGGTTAGGGAGTTAGATTCACAATCATAAGGTGAGTTCGATTCCCGGGCCAGGCGATGTGCTATGTCCGTGAGCAAGACACTATATTTCACGTTACTCTTTTACTCTTTCTGCCAGGAGTTGCAACTGGTAGATAATATTGCATTAAATTGTTCCAAATAAGACTGTTAGATTCGGATCCTAATTGTTTCCTACATTTTGTTTATTTTCTAATACATTTTAACATTAAATTATACTAACAGGTATGTTATTTATTAATTTAATTCTACTATTTTATTTCTCTTCTCTCTCTTTTTTTCTTATGTTAAGCTGGTAGAGAAAAAAGATGTTCCACTTTCAGAACCTGAAGAAACAAAAAAAGAAGAAATTTTACCACGGAAAGATGTAATTATATCTTCATATATATATATATATCATTATCATTATCAAGGTTTAATGGCCATTTACCACACTAGCATGGGTTAGACAAGTTGTCTCATTGTGAGACAAGCCAGGTCAGATGACCATGTCTTGTTCATACAGAACTGATTTTGGCTTGGTTTCTATGGCTTCCTAACACCAACCACTTTACAGTGTGTACTGGGTGCTTTTTATCGTGATGCCTACATGACCACTTTACAGTGTGTACTGGGTGCTTTTTATCGTGATGCCTACATGACCACTTTACAGTGTGTACTGGGTGCTTTTTATCATGATGCCTACATGACCACTTTGCAGTGTGTACTGGGTGTTTTTTATCGTGATGCCTACATGACCACTTTACAGTGAGGGCTGGGCACTTTTTGCTGTGACGCCTACACAGCCACTTTACATATATATATAATGAATATATAGTATATAGAGCTCCTGATAGGGCATAAGACCATACGTAAGCATGGCACAGGTCCCTGGCCTGCCTGGGAGATCAGTGGCTCCACTGACTTGGTCTGTGTGGACCTGTCCAAGCCTGGAAAGTGGGTGTTAAAATAACAATGATGATGATGATATATATATATATGTAAACTTTTTCTTATTTATTTTTTGAAATACAGTAAAAAGATTTACTTTAGTTTAATTCACTATGATACGGTCTGCTGATATATTCTAAAAATATTTATTTTTCTAGTTTAAAAATGACAAGAAAAAGTAATACATTCTGTTATAATCAATACATTCTGCTATAATCAATACAGTCTGTTATAATCAATATATTTTGTTGTAATCAATATATTCTGATAAGTTCAATATGTTCAATCACCTGATTTATTATCAATAATTTCATTTCTATTCACCTTTTTAATGCCAATGTTTTTATTGATTAATTATCTAAACTAATATAATTAGTAATTATGCCAGACTTTATTTAATATTGATATCGCTAGGCAACATTGAAATTGTTTTGTCTATTATCTGATTTTATTTTATTTATTTTTGTATTTTATAACTTTTGTTGAATTTAAACAAATTCTCTTGAAAGGTTATCCGACGGTTACGAGACAGAGGGGAACCAATTCTTTTGTTTGGAGAAACAGAACTTGAAGCTTACCAAAGACTTAAACGTCAGGAAACTTTAGAACCTGATGTAAACAAAGTAAATACAGAAGAACTTTATTTAGATGCATTTCTTTCTCTCTCTCTTGTATTTAACCCTTTAGCATTTAAACCAGCCATATCCAGCCAGAATTCTCTCACCTTTTTCCATTTAAACCAGCCATAACCAGCTGCTCATACTTATGTTAAGGTATTGTTCTCAAAATAAATGATATCGAAATCTCGCAGATTCAATATTATGTGAGATATTATGTAAGATAAAGTGTTTGCTGTGAAAATACAATAGTTTGTATAGAATAATGTAAATGCTAAAGGGTTAAAAGACATCTTGATATTTTTACAAGTCTTTGTCAGTGGAGGAATGGTTATCAATCAATAGGTTACACTTCTAGCATTAATTCTTGTGACTCTGTTACCATCCAATTCTATTGTTCATCATATTCAGCAAGTTAGAGGGATTGCAGTTTATGTCATTACAAATCTACTTGATATAAGTCTTGGTTTGTCGTCCTCTGCTACCTTTAACATTGTGTAGGCTTCCACAAAAGAACTTCTCTAACAATTTCATCTTTAACTCTCCAGAAATGTCCTGAAAATCTGACTCTACACTCTTTGATAATGTCTGATACTGGACGAACGTTCTTTTACAGTCGCTCAATCTGTTTTCTTTCCTTTTATTATCTCGTTTAGTTTTTGCTTGTTTTTTCTTATTTTATAATTTTATTATCAGGGTCAAGGCGGTCAGAATGACTTCAAAGCTGCTTTAGATAAAGTTGATCAAGAATACCTTAATGAATTAATCAAAACCACAGATGGCGCTGCAAAGTCAAATGATGTTGCTTTTAAAGATGATGGAACTACATTAGAAGATATTGAGGTAATTTATTTCTAAATAAACTTTCTTTCAAAAATAAATTAATCAGCCACCCCCATCATTTCTCAGGTTTCTCTCTGAGGTCCTCTGCCTCTACAGACTCACCCTGATAATTGATGGGTAGATCCAAAAAATATTTCAGATTATTAAAAATTGCTAGCAATTTGTATCTTCCAATCTTCCATCTATCCTCATCATCATCACCACCACCACCATCACCACCACCACCATCACCAACACCACCATCACCACCACCACCATCACCACCACCACCACCATCACCACCACCACCATCATCATTTCATGTCCATTTACCATGCTTGCATGGGTTAGATAAGTTGTCACGTTAATGAAACAAGTTAATCCATTGACCAACATGGTCATACTGATCTGTATTTTGGCTTGGTTTCAGTGGCTGGATGCCCTTCCTAACATCGACCACTTTAATATTATTTTACTTAACTTCAAGTCTTCTACAAGTTTCAAAAATATTCAAAAATATTTCGTATATTTTCAGAAAATGAAAAAAGAACTTGGGCAGATTGACCGATATTGTGATCAAGAAATTGTTTTGCGATTCCTCAAAGTAAGGTTTACCAATATTATTTCTAAGATAAACTATAATTAGACTAGCTGTGATTCCTCAAAGTAAGGTTTACCAATATTATTTCTAAGATAAACGGGGGATTGGCAGTATCGGTAGAGGGTCGGACGCCATGCTTTACAGCATAGTTACGTCCCTTTACGATCTGAGTTCAAATCCCGCCGAGGTTGACTTTGCCTTTCATCCTTACGGGATCGATAAAATAAAGTACCAGTGATACACTGGGTAATTGCTGGCCTTGTGCCTAAAGTAGAAACAATTATTTCTAAGATAAACTATAACTAGACTAACTGTGATTCCTCAAAGTAAGGTTTACCAATATTGTTAAGAATTAAGAAACATGAGGGATTGAGGTTTCTTAACAGGATATTAAGAGTTAAGAAACAAAATGAATGAGCTTTCTCAGCTTTCTTTGCAAAAGGATTATTTTTTGAAATATCAAAACTAACAAATTTCTTCATTTCTTTATTCCAGTATATCTTAAAACTCTGGGGTGAGGAATTAAACAGTCGTACTGAAGATCAAAAACGAACAATGAAAGGTAAAATGGGGAGTGCCACTCACACACAAACTGTGGCATACTTAAAACCTTTATTTCGAAAACTCAAACAGAAAGTAAGACAAAGATTTTCTTCTACTTTTTTTTAACCTTTTGTTTCCCTTTTTCTTTCTTTAGTTCTTTCTTTCTTTCTTTCTTCTTCTTCATATATAATAATAATAATAATAATGAAATTATTGTGTACAGTGCTTAGGTGCACTACAACTCATCAAAGGTGCATGTGTAGTACATAGAATAATATACAAATGTCAGGGAAGTGAATAGTGTATGAGTCATGATATACATGTGTGGATGTGTATGGAGGGGGAATATTAGGTGTAGTGTTGGCGAATCTCAGGAAGCATGGAGGTTTTAAAGGATGCAGTGTCTTGACAGCTAATAACTGATGCAGGTAGTTTGTTCCATGCTTCAGCAACTCTGAGCGTGAAAAAGTGTTTCCGAAAGTCATGGTAGCTGTGCTGTTTTATGTATGGGTTAATTAAATGTAAACCTTTTCATTATCATATTTCCAGTGAAAAACACAACCTATGATTTTCAAATAAATTACAATTTTAAGATAAATTTTACAATAAACCAATGTTGGCTTGGTATCAAAATGGTTCAAGGAATAAAATATCTTCATTTATTTATATTTCCTCTCTAAGATTATTTTGTAAGAAACAATGTATTTTACTATCAACTGTTGTTGTTTTTTGTGATAGAAAGTCGAGGAAGATATCTTGGAAAGTATGGTAGAGATTGCCAAGTTTATTATGAACCGGGATTATATAAAGGTAAGTTATTTACAGTATAATCTGTACTTACAAATTTACATGTCTTTACACCTTCAATAATCAGTCATTCTACAGCTATATATATATATACCAACTCTTTCTAAATGCTACTTGTATAGTTTCATCCTTATGGGGTCGATAAAATAATGTACCAGTAATGTACTGAAGTCGATTTAATAGACTTTCCACTCCCCCAGAATTGTTGGTCTTGTGCCTAAATCAGAAACCATTATTTGATAGATAACTAATCCATTCATCAGTTGGTTTAGTAACCAGATGCTAATTTAATTGTCAAAGGTCTTTTATCACACATCCTGTGACCGTCTCAATGACTAGTCTTGCTCTTCTGTGTCTCTTCTTTGTTTTGATCTTGTTCTATTTATTCTATAATCTATTTTATTTAATCATAATCCTGTTTATTTTCTATCTGCAGGCTAATGATGCTTATCTTGAAATGGCTATTGGTAATGCTCCCTGGCCTATTGGGGTCACTATGGTGGGTATTCATGCACGTACTGGTCGAGAAAAGATTTCTTCTCGATATGTGGCTCATGTCCTCAATGATGAAACCCAGCGGAAATACATCCAGGTATGTTTTAACCTCTAAATTTGAATGTATTGCTTTTAACCCACTTGATACGAAACCATCTGAAACTGCCTCTGACTCCCTCATATTCAGTTATTTTAAAATATATGAGCAAGATATGCTCACATGATCTGATCTTTTTTCACAACAGGACAACTCGTCTAACCCATGCTAGCATAGGACATAGACATTAAACGGTGATGATAAGAATGATGATGATATATACACACCAGAATGGTCATCTGCTCTGACTAGTCTCACAATAGGACAACTCATTTAACCCATGTTAGCATGGAAAGTGGATGTTAAACCGTGATGATGATGTTTACATTTAGCTAAAAAAACTTTCATCATAATTTTATGTAAGAAACTTTCAAACTTTTAAAAATTATGTTCTAAACACCAGCTTAAGAATGTTGTCACCAACTTGGCTCTGGTTCTAAAATCTAACATAATTTTATATAAGAACCTTGCATTAGTAATGAAATAATTAATAATTTTAATAAAGCCCTCAAAATTCTTCATTAATTAATTGAAACAGAATGTAGACGCCTGGGTCAAAAAGTCACTTTTATATTACATCATGTTATGCAGTCATTCTGATATTGTTTATATCATTTTTTTAACAAAATATTTTATCCAATTTTAATTTTCAGGCATTAAAACGGTTGATGACTCAGTGTCAACATTTCTTCCCAACCGATCCTTCCAGAAGTGTCAACTATGAATCAAAACATTCGGTTTAATACAGAAGGGGAAAATGAAAAATGTAAATTTAAATAACTTGAGATAGCTTTAAAAACTACTGAAAAATCTGTTTATACATATGTACATAACCCATGGTAGTGTGGAAGATGGACATTAAACGATGATGAAATATTGTTGTGTGATGGATTCCATTAAGCAAGAAACTCTTAAGTATCAACAGAATGAATCACCAATTTCATACAAATAAATATACTCTACAATATTTATTGAGTACCTTTTCCTTCATTTGTTAAACAAAAACCTTGTCTGTATATATAAATGTATAATGTGTGTGTGTATATATATATATATATATATAGTTTTCTCTGGACTTAATGAACAGTTTTCTTCAGACTTACTGAACATTTTGCATGTATATATATCAACATGCAGTTCAAACTAATGAGGTCGTGTAGGTGTCACGACAAAAAAAACACAGAATGTCCGCACTGTAATGTGGCCGTGTAGGTAAGACGGTAAAAACCTCCCAGTCCACACTGTAAATGTGGTTGGTGTTAGGAAGGGCATCCAGCCGTAGACAACCTGCCAGATAATCCTATACGAGAGAGACATGGTCACCTGACCAATCTTGCCTCAAGTGGGACAATTCCCGTCTAACCCATGCAAGTGTGGAAGATAGACGTTAAACGATGATGATGATATCTTGTTGAAGCCTATTTATAAGTCTATAAGCAAAACATTTACAATTGAATGATTGAGATGCTACAGCTTTTGTGTTCACTTAAGAATATCCAAATACCACAAAGGAAGCTTAACATGACATGCCCCAGTGGGTCTAAACCAGGGGACATCATTATTATTGAGAAGAATGTAACTACTAGCATACTTGAGGATAATTTTGGCATCACATCAGAAAAGTGCCCTCTTTAGATGAATGACCTTGAGAATATTAAAGCAGACTTGATTGACAGGATTAAAAGTAGAGGGATGCTTTACTAGAAAAGACTCGTCTAATCCATGCAAGCATGGAAAAGCCAACATAAAACAATGATGATGAGGAAAAAGCTACTACTCCGACCCTCTAATCTGACGCTGTGCAGCAATGTCAGTTTCGACAGCACCAGCTGGCAACAGGATAAGCTCCCAGCGAGGTCTGGGAGCCTCAGCCTCCAATCTACTTCAGATCTTGTACTACCGGCCTACTTCACCTCAATCTCCTCTCGTTGCACCCTCATCAGCAAGACAGCCGAGCCTGGCATGGCCTCACACCCTGAGCAGGTTCTGGCCTACTGGACAGGCCAAGGCTTGTCTGTTCCTCAGTATAGATGCCCTGCTTATGGCCACCATTGGTGGTCTTCTCAGTCAGGACGAGCTCCACATCTCCATTGTACTTCAAGTGGGATCTGATATCTGTTAGGGGTCTGAGATGTTGCTGTGGGAGGTCTCTCGACTCCACATGGTTTGTCCTTCCACCTGAATGCTGGTCGTTTTGCCTGCCATACTGTACTAAACCTGATCATTAAATGGGCCCTAGCTTGGGTATATACCCCCTCAATTCTGGAGTCAGCTGGATTATCCAGAAGTGATGGGAAGAGACCTGATGGTCTTACCCAGTGTCCCTGGGTAAGAGGTAGGTGCCTCATCTGGGATGTCACAATCAGTGATTCATTTGCTCTCTCCCACATCATGGATGCCGCAGTAAATATAAGGGTCACTGCTTCTGTAGCAGAACGGAATAAAATCTTAAAATATCGGGATCTATCAGATAACTATTTTTTCCAGCCTGTGTCGTTGGAGACGTTCGGTGAAGTTGGGCCACTGACAGCGAAGTTCTTGTCATCGCTGGTGGCTCACCTTACTGAGGTATCAGGTGATGCCCGTGAGCAGGGGCCTTATTTGCTTTTAAAATGTGAAGGGGACAAACCAACATTTGTTGATTCTTAAAAGAGCATGTTAGTATTGCTTATGGTGTCTTTGCTGGAGCCTATCACATAAGTAAAATGTTACGCTAATTAAATTTTATATATTCAAATGAAGTTCAGATATAAAAAAAATAAGTTTAAAAAGAATTTATTATATCAAATAAACAAAAAATAAAACATAGACGTTTGAAAAAGTGTGTGTGTGTGGGGGGGGGGGGACTTGTCCCCTGGTACCCCCCTGAAACAAGGCTCTTGCCCGTGAGAGTGCTTTGGTACTTTCAGCGCCTTAGCCTCGCCACCACCCGTAATAGTAAGACTGCGAGCGTGTTGGCTTGCCTCAAAATATTCCCGTTGACCCTTGTGGTGTGAATTGTGACTTGGTGTTCGTTTTTGTCTTTGACTCTCCTCCCTATCTTTCTTTCTCTCGTCCTGGTCATGTGTTTTGATCCATAAACAATATATATCGATTTATAAATGGTGTGTTTTTTTATTTTTATATTTTGTAGAAATTGTGAACAATTTGTTAAGTTATTTATATAACTGTAAATAGAAACAGAAATTAGCAATAGAAAATCCCACTACAAATAACTGATCGTAGTTATCTAATTGACGAAATAAACTTTGCGGAAAAACCCAGGTCTCACGCGCTTACACACACATACACACGTACTTACACACACGGACCCACATATACATATATATTTGTTGTCTCCTTGAACTATATATATATATAATTTCATTTCACTTTCAATTGAGTAAGGTAGTGTAATTTCGTAAATCTATTAGTGTGTATATAAATAAATATATATAAATATTTAATATAATTGAATATTTACTTCAGAAATTTGTCGAGTGCTTTGATTCAGTTATAAACATTTATATTTGTTGAATTTCCAACAAATTAAATATCCCTTCTACTTATATATAATAGAGAGAGAGAGAGATAATAAAATATAGATATATTAGAAAGAGTCGGAACCCGACGGCTGAGCTTTTGCCGTTTCGACAACTAATTCCAGGCTAGCTAGATAGATTCAAAGAGCGTCTCACTTCCGCCAGTCACTACGTAAGCCACCGCCTACATGAACTAAATCCAGTTTTTTAAAGGAAACACACAAAATCAACATAACACATCCACCTGAGTGCCACTGGGTTTATTATCATTGAATGAACGCTTCCTTCTCTCTACTCATGGCTTATCTTGTGTAGAGTCGTATGGTGAGTTACTATTGCTACTATTACTATCTGTGTGTTGTGTTTTTGCTGTCATATGTGTCTTACTTTATTTAACTATATATATATATAGGTAGAACACTGGAAGGTAATATCCGTAGTGGTAGAGCACTCAGTCCATGGGACGAGTTAGGTAGAAGTAGTTACACAGCAGTTAGTTCACCATACCGAGAATAATTGTTTCACCTTAGCGGATCCTCAGCTCGTAATGGTCATGTGTTATATATATATATATATATATATATATATATATATATATATATATATATAGACCTTTGTGATGTGCGGCCGATTATCACACTTGGTGAATTTGTTCCTTTCTCTTGCTCTGATCGTATATTTTGGTGTGTTATATTTATGAGGTTCCTAGCAATAGTTAATTGTATTTATTAGATATGTTTATATTTTCATTTTGAAAGAATTGGGAACAATTTGTAATGTTATTTATAGTCACTCTACTAATGTATTGAGTGCTTTACTTACTGAGGTTACCCCTGATTGAACCCGGGACTCATATCTGTGTGTGTGTTGTAACTAGAGAGTCCAGTGTTTGTTTATAGTTGTTAAGTTATCAGGTTTCCAATTAGAATGACTCATGTGTACGGTGCCCCTACCTAAGAAACTCTACCCGGCTCCATGTGTTTGTGATAGCTATAGCAACCATATCGTCCTCTGTCTTCTTTTAATGACAATAAAATGAAAATATCTCGCTGGATACATTTCACCGCTCTCTCTATCTCTCTGACACACACGGCCGGATTTAAGGGGAGGGCAATTGTCCCGGGCCCCTACAGTAGAGGGAGCTGCAACAGCGATGACTTTAGTAATTTATTTGTGCCCACAGCTGGGCTTTTTAGTTTTAGGGTGGTTAGAATGTTTGAATTTAATACCTGTATGTATAACTTTTCAATTCCAATTAATTGCACCAAGCTAACTTTGATATGTAAAATTAGGGGATTTGCTAAGTATTCTAATGTGCCCCGAGCCCTTCAGGGTCTAAACCCAACCCTGCTCTCTCACACACACGATACATCTCTTTCTCTCTCTCTCTCTCTCTCTCTCTTATATATATATATATATAGTAATAATAATAAAAGCAGCGATTCTTTGCTTAAACTTTAATCTGTTATTTTAATAAATATATATATATATATAAGTCTGTCTGTCTCTCTGTCTGTCACACTAACGCAGAAACCTAACCATTTTTAACTCTAAAGTTCATGTATATATATATATACAAAGTGTTAAAACGATCAAATTTTAGTTTAGAACATTTATTTGCTGGCAATTGTTTCTTCCAGAGGGAAGTCTGGATTCATCGGAGCATAAGGAATGTCGAAACATGTAACTAAAATCCTAGTCATTTAGAACATTTAGGGTAGATAATTGTTATTAGTGTCAAAAGCATCATGTGGAGAGTCACGAGTTAAAAAGATGTTCTGCTTGAAAGAACACAATTACAGGCAGCACTGGTTGGAAGTGTAATAGGTATAAGTAAAAATCACAAGCAAAAAAAAAAACACAGGCAAAAAAGTTATAAGCAAGGACAATTGGTGTACAATGCAGGAGTCAATACAGTCAATATATATATATATATATTTTAAAATCATTTTTGAAACTAATGTTTCCATCTTTATATTTTATTATATTTGTTCTGTGTCCAACCTTTTCTCCCTAAAAATAATCTACCTTTTCTTCAGACCAAATATATATAAACACGTCGAGCTAATCCTGAAACTACATGGCGATTATATTATGAGGAGTGTTTGATTATTTCGACACCTCGCCATCCCCCGTAGTAATGTTGCCAGGGTGTTGGTTTGCCTTAAACGTTTCTGTTAAATTTTCTGGTGTGGTGTGATCGGTTGTCGCACTTGCTGGTGAAATGATGGTTGTTTTTGTTTCCTCTATTTTTTTTGTTGTGTTTATATTTTCATTCTGTAAAAATTATAAACAAGACGACTGTGAATAATAAAATATTGGTTTAATATATATATATATATATCGGGGGTAACCACAGTAAGTAAGGTACTCAATACAAAGCAGAGTATTAATATTTGATATAGAAAAGGCTTCTACAGGACTAGAACTGTTTCATTCGGGAGAAATCATCAGGAAGCCGACTGTCCAAGTAATATGGTATATATATATATATATATATTGTTAACTTAGTTGAGCAGTGAAAGCACACATCTGGCCCTCAACAGTCTGTTAGCTAGTGTCACCTTAGCTGAGGTCTGAAAACACACATCTGGCCCTCAACAGTCCGTTAGCTAGTGTCACCTTAGCTGAGGTCTGAAAACACAAATCTGGCCCTCAACAGTCCGTTAGCTAATGTCACCTTAGCTGAGGTCTGAAAACACACATCTGGCCCTCAACAGTCTGTTAGCTAGTGTCACCTTAGCTGAGGTCTGAAAACACAAATCTGGCCCTCAACAGTCCGTTAGCTAGTGCCACCTTAGCTGAGGTCTGAAAACACAAATCTGGCCCTCAACAGTCCGTTAGCTAGTGTCACCTTAGCTGAGGTCTGAAAACACACATCTGGCCCTCAACAGTCTGTTAGCTAGTGTCACCTTAGCTGAGGTCTGAAAACACACATCTGGCCCTCAACAGTCTGTTAGCTAGTGTCACCTTAGCTGAGGTCTGAAAACACACATCTGGCCCTCAACAGTCTGTTAGCTAGTGTCACCTTAGCTGAGGTCTGAAAACACACATCTGGCCCTCAACAGTCCGTTAGCTAATGTCACCTTAGCTGAGGTCTGAAAATACACATCTGGCCCTCAACAGTCTGTTAGCTAGTGTCACCTTAGCTCCTCAACAGTCTGTTAGCTAGTGTCACCTTAGCTGAGGTCTGAAAACACACATCTCGCCTTCAACAGTCCGTTAGCTAGTGTCACCTTAGCTAAGCAGTGGCAGAACACCCCTGGTCTTCAACAGCCTGTCAGTTTCGTCTAGTTGAACAATAAAAACACAACACTGGCCCTCACCAGATTTTTAGTCAGTGTAGTAATTTCATGTTATTAATCATTCTCCCTAGTAAAATATTTATAGGCACCATAAAAAAAGTTTTTTTTGTTTAATGGCAGCATAGTATCAACTTCCATCATTAACATTAGTATTTTACTTTCATTTTATTTAGAATGTAAACTGAAACTACAATTCTCTCGCGTATAGAAATAGAAATAATTTGGCACAGTCCTATTTGAGGGTTTTATTAAACTAAAAGTGAGATTACTTCTGTGTGTGTGTGTGTGTAGTGACATGAATCCTGCTTTGGGCTCGAAATTCACATCACAAACTAACACATAGAGTGAGAGAGAGAGGAGGGCAAATGATTGAGTTTGTAGAACTGGTTGTTCATGTTACTATTCCTTCTATACGAATATTAATGTAAACAAATATATGTTGACCTCTTGCATGAAAACTTCTAATGTGTGAAACAAATACAATAGATCTTTATCAGCTAATTGTAAGTCCATTAGATGCTATATATATATATATATATCTGTATATATATATATATATATACACACACACACACACACAATAAATATCTTATATATATATATATATATATATATATATATATATATAAGATATTTATTGTATATCGACCTTTTACGTGAATTTTGCAAAGGATTGACTCAAGGTCACCCATAGGGGTTATAGACCCGACTCCACTATCCATCTGCTCTTCAGACTGGTGATGTGACAAAAAAAAGGTGGAGGTACTGAGAGAGGGAAGCAACTGAGAGAAAAGTGTTTCAAAAGGCAGATGGATCCCATAGATAAACAACCTAACTAGAAGGTTCTCACAGCAGATAGTTATATAAAGCTTTAGTAATGTCAAGGGCAGCAGCATTGATTATGATAAAGTTCCCACGAGAGACTACAGGTACCTGACATAGGAAAACAGATCTTCTTCTAAAGTGAAACATACTCAACAATAAAGGAGATTGTTGTTTAAATGCCCAACCCCCACCAACTCACTTTTGAGCAAGGTTGCATTATACATAAGGTTAATTAGATTGAAGCCTAGGGCCCACACAGGGTTTAGGGGCCTGTGAGCTTTTTTTTTTCCTGTGAAGGATTGAAGTCCAAAGTCCCTGGAAGCCTAGTGATGGAGTCATGGGTTAATAGGGTCCAGCTTTTGAGATGTTAATGAAGCAAGAACAACAAACTGATGTTGGTAGAATCATAAAATTGTTCCTCTTTGGGGAATGGTGCTCACCAGTATATATTTTACTGTTTTCAATCATTAGACTGTGGTCATGCTGGAGCACAGCTTCAAGGATTTTACCTGACCATATCAACTATCTATCTATCTCTCGCGAAATTTTATTGTAAGTGATTCATATTGATACAACAGCTAGAGAATCTAATAATAATTTTATATTAAATTAAAAAAAACCCATTATATGACAAAAAGGAACTTTACAAGAAATCCCATATTTATGAATGTACACTATACAATTACTGCCCCCCCCCCTGCTATAAGAATTTAATCAAATGTTCACCCCCACCTGCCCCTATTATTTGGGACCCGAAAATAATCAGAGAACAGAAAGAAAACAACAAACTGAAACAAACAAAAAAAAAAAAGGATGTGAGACGACATTCACACTCAATAACACACCATAACAGTTTCCCTCTGATAATGTTTGAGGCAAGTTAACTCTTAGCATTTAAACCGGCCTTAACCGGCCAGAATTCTCTTACCTCTTTCTGTTCAAACTGGCTGTAACTAGCCACTCATGCTTAGGTTAAGGTATTCTCAAAATAGATCATATCAAAATCTCATAGATTCAATATTATGTGAGATATTATGTAAGATAAAACCTTGACTGTGAAAATACAATAGTAAATATAGAGTAATCATCATCATCATCATTTTACATCCGCTTTTCCCTGCTTGCAAAGGTGGGACGGGAACTGATTCTGGCTTGATTTCTACAGCTGGATGCCCTTCCTAACACCAACCTCATTTACAGTGAGTGCTGGGTGCTTTTTTCTATGGCGCCTACACGTCCACTTTACAGTGTGGGCTGGGTGCTTTTTTGCCGTGGCACCTCCACGACCACTTTGCAGTGGAATGATAGGGACCCCAGTCCCTATCATCTCATTTCTACAGCTGAGTAAACTGGAGCAATGTGAAATAAAGTGTCTTGCTCAAGCAAACAACATATCACCCGGTTTGAGAATTGAACTCACAACCTTTCGATTGCAAGGCCAATGCTCTAACCACTAAGCCATGTGCCTCCCCTAATGTAAATACTAAAGGGTTAACATACTTGGGATAATACTGCAGGTGATAGCGAGGCTAAGAAACTGAAATAACCAAGCACCCTCACAACACTCACCTTCACCTATACTTTCAATCATGTTTATTACATATTCTAGTTAATTGTATGTATTGTCAGATGAAAAGTTAGTTACAATTTGTATGAATTTCTTCTTTCAATATTTCACATAGTTAATGTTAATTCAAAACAAGAACTGCTATAGTTGAATAGTTGACATGTAAGTTGTTGAAACCCGTGAAGCAGGTCACAGTTTAGTTACTAATATAACCCAATTAAGATTACATAATATATTGTCCCACCCTTGCAAGCAGGGAAAAGCGGACGTAAAATGATGATGAAGATGATTGCTCTCCTCAGAACTCATTTTATTATGAGTATATATATATGTGTGTGTGTGTAATAGGTATGTATATGCATATATACATATGCTTATGTGTGTGTATATATATATCATCATCATCATCATCTTTAACATTTAACGTCTATCTTCCACGCTAGCATAGGTTTAGACGGGAATTGGTCCTACTTGAGGCAAGATTGGTCAGGTGACCATGTCTCGTTCGTATATATATATATATGTATACTTATGTGTGTGTATATATATATATGTATACTTATGTGTGTGTGTGTATATATATATATATATATATATATATACACCATTTATTTTATGTTGTTTACCAAGTCTGGCTTTCTGTTGTTTTTAATGAGTATATACATATATGTATGTGTGTGTATATATATATATATATATATATATATATATACATACATACAAATAAATGAGATAATGAGACCGAGATCGTGTAGGTGTCATGACAAAAAAAAACAAAAACACAGTCCACGCTGTAATGTGGTTGTGTAGGTAACACGGTAAAAAGCTCCCAGTCCACACTGTAAATGTTGTTGGTGTTAATAAGGGCATCTAGCCATAGAAAACCTGCCAGATAGTCCTATATGAGTGAGACAAGGTCACCCGACCAACCTTGCCTCAAGTGGGACAACTCCCGTCTAACCCATGCTAGTGTGGAAGATAGATGTTAAATGATGATGATGATGATATATATATATATATATATATAAAGACCCCTTTTGCTCACGAATGACCATGGGATTTGTACCTAGAAAGTTCCCCCAAGGCATAAACCCAAGCAAGGTGTGTTTGTAGAAGACCAGCAGTCACCTATGTATACCAGTCTTCCCTCTCTCCATACCACCGGTGTTGTCCAAGGTAAAGATAATGGCTGATACAAGCTCGGCACCAGTGACATTGTAACTCATATCTACAGCTGAGTGAACTGGAGCAACGTGAAATAAAGTGTCTTGCTCAAGAACTCAACACCCATTCCGAACACCTTATTTAAACTGGCCATATCTGGCCAGAATTCTCTCACCTCTTTCTATTCAAACCGGCTGTAACCGACCGCTCATACTGATGTAAAGGTATTGTTCTCAAAATAGATAATATCAAAATCTCATAGATTCGATATTATGTGAGGTAAAGCCTTTACCATGAAAATCTAATAGTAAATATAGAGTAATGTAAATACTAATATAGAGTAATGTAAATGTCAAAGGGTTAAATGTGCTTGCTCCCTGATCCCAATTGGGATTCTATCCTTAATCATATAGAAAATAAATTTCAAATCTTGCTGAAAATGTTGTTCAATACATAAAACTGAGCTACAACCTTAATATGTGGGTCACATGAATGAAACCACATAGAAATAAAAAAAAAAAAACATTAGGCGTCCAATAGAATCTTTTACTTTTTATGTCTTATTTTTTTCCATACAACTAAAAATACATTTTTTTTCTTAAATGATTAAATCTCGTCTGTTTCTCGTTTCTGTATCAACGTCTTTGAAGTTTCTATAGGATCATTCTGAAGGTTGTAAAGGTATTTAGATGTTTCGAATACTCATAGTATATTAAGATATTAAGGAAACTTCCTTTATTATATCTCAGGTATGTGTTTATATTTATGTATTGTATAATTTATATGTTGTAGTCAGACAAATTAATGTATTTTTTTTTTAATACTAGTTTTTGTTGTTGTTATGTGTTTGTGTTCAAATATGTATAGTGGAAGTACATGGCTTAGACTTACAATCATAATGTTATCGGTTTGATTCCTGGACTGAGTTGTGTGTTGTGTTCTTGAGCAAAACACTTCATTTCACATTGCTCCACTATACTCAGCTGAAAATGAGTTCCAACAGCGATAGCTGTGATGGACTAGCATCCTGTCCAGGGAGGAGTCGTTTATTCTCAGTCGCTTCACACCACACAAACTGAGATAAACATCTGACTGATGAGCCTTCGGGCTTGAGACAGGCTTTAGACTTTTTATCATATATGTAGTATAGTTTATATATCTGTATCATGTACATAGTATGGTATATGGTCTGTCTATCTCATATATACATAGTATGGTTTACACTATATTTGTGTTGTGTACATAGTACAGTATATACTATGTCTGTGTCATATACATAGTATAATTTATATATCTGCCATATATGTAGTATAGTTTATACTATGTCTGTGTTATATACAACATTGTCCTGAAGGAGTCATAGGGGCCCCATATTGAAATATGGTGTTTCTAGTGCATTTTAAAACCTGGCAGAGCCCATGTCTCCTCTCCAGGTCTGAATACAACAGATTTCTTCCAGAGAAGGAAAGAGAGAGAAAGGAAGTGAAAAAGAGATATAGTGGAAGAATCAACCCCAGTACTAGACTGGTACTTTTTTATCGACCTTAACCCTTTAGTATTCACATTACTCTATATATACTATTATATTTTCGTGGTAAAGGCTTTACCTCGCATAATTATCTCACATAATATCGAATCTATGAGATTTTGAAAGTATTTATTTTGAGAACAATACCTTAACATCAGTTTGAGTGACCAGTTACAGCCAGTTTCAACAGAAAGAGGTAGAGAATTTTGACCGGTTTTGGCCAGTTTGATCATTAAATAGTTAAATGGATGAAAGGCAAAGTTGACCTCTGTGGGATTTGAACTGAGAGAGCAGAGAGTCGGAACTAATACTGCAAAGTATTCTATCTGACACTCTAAGAACTCTGCCAATTCACCATCTAAGCAGGTACTAGGAGCTCCAAATATTCTCTAGCTAGATTAAAGGGAGAAATTATTCATACATGTAAATAAAGACGCATTAAATAATTTTATTAAAAAATAGCTTATTTTATTTTGCAGGGATTCAACAAGCTATCCTCAGATCAAACCAATACAAAAGGAACAGTAACAGCATCAAATGTTTGTCCATGACACTACAGTCTACATGTGAGCCACATGTATAAAACATACTGTAATATATAGAAACTGTGGAAATTTGTTATACAGGCTCTGTAGGATATTTTACATAAAATGGCATCAAGTCGATTGATGTCCACAAATAATCATGTCTACTTTAAAGAAGACCTGGTGGCTCAAGGGTCAACTTGTGAAGTTTACAAAGGTTATAACAAGGTAAGATATTAGCTCTTCCTCTGGCTTCTGGCTGTTGTATCATGTAAGTATGTATTTTTGTTTCTTGTGGAGTGAGAGACTCTTAGTCTTCATTAACCCTTTAGCATTCAAACCGATCATATCCGGCCAGAATTCTCTCACCTCTTTCTGTTCAAACCAGCCGTAACTAGCTGCTCATACCTATGTTAAGGTATTGTTCTCAAAATAAGTGACATCAAAATCTCGTAGATTTGACATTACATAGATAATTATGTAAAATAAAGCCTTTACTGTAAAAATACAATAGTAACTATACAATAATGTAAAGGCTAAAGGGTTAAACCAGCTGAATCCAACCAGAATTCTCTCACATTTTCTGTTCAAACTGGCTGTAACTGGCCACTCATACTGATGTTAAGGTATTGTTCTGAAAATAAATAACATCAAAATCTCATAGATGCGATATTATGTTAGATAATTATGTGAGGTAAAACCTTTATCACGAAAATACAATCTATATATATAAAACTGTGGTTGTCTGTCTGTCTATCGATTTTTGGCACACATCTCCTCTTAGAATCTCTCACGGAATTGCACCGAAATTGCTATACTTGTACATTGAGCCCTAGCGAAGACATCGGAAAAAAAATATTTCAAATTGACCCACCCTATGTGACGAAATCGAATATAATGTATCGATTTTTGAGCGTAAGTTATCAGTTATTTCCCTTTGTTCTGTTTACATTGAGCGTCTTACGTAAAAAATTACGCTGGCTTTCTCAGCGTTTAAAATGACATTAACACAATACACGAACAGTTGAACACTAAGCTTCCGTTTTGCTTCATTTCCATTTAAAAGCATTTTAAAACAATATTTTTACTTGAAAACAAGTCTATTTAAAGACTACGTAAAACAAGCAAATATTTCGTCGTTAGGCGTGCAGACAGACAGTCGTGCAGAGAGGTGATATAGGCGTGCAGACAGACAGTCGTGCAGAGAGGTGATATAGGCGTGCAGACAGACAGTCGTGCAGAGAGGTGATATAGGCGTGCAGACAGACATAACTGATAATTTGGTTACGCTAATGTTTTTCTCTGCGTTGCAGTGTTTACATTTTCGATCTTTGTTAATAAATAACCAGTGCAGTTTCTATCCCCAGCATCCTCTTTTGTTATAACATTCGGGTTATCGTTATGTTTTCTTAACTTCATAAGGCATATTGTTGGTTGAGGGAATATTAATCAAAAACACCACATGCAAGTCTGCACAGTAGACACTACAGTTTTTAAGCCAAAAAGGAAACTTAACATTGTAACTTTAACACAGCTACTGAGCGACCCCGAGCAACGCCGGGCTTTACTGCTAGTAGTAAATATAGAGTAATGTAAATGTTAAAGGTTTAAGACATCTCTCTAGGAGAAGGTCATTCTGATATAAAACTTATGACTTCATTTGTATCCAATGATGTAGACCAGTTCTTCTTTTTAGGCAAATCCATTCGATGTTCAGAGAGGGGGGTTGGCCCCGTGCAAAGCCTTTCCTCACTTAAAAATGCTTCAAGCATAGGCATCACTTGATATGTGACATTGTTTTGCAATGCATGGCATTATTGGCCATAGGCAAGTCCCTAGCAGGACTAGGAAGCCACATCATGCTTATGCTTAAGTATCAAGTGATGGCATTACTCGAAATCGAGTTGCAGCCATCATGTATGTATGTATGTATCTACTTGTGTGCATGTATGTACGTACATACATACATATGTACATATACATACATACATATATACACACAGAATATAGCACTATTAGGCTCAGCACATTTATTATAGAGAATACTCTCAATACAACAGAAACAACACTGCATCTGTCCAAGACACACAGGACCGTGCCCGGTAATGCAGTAACATCATGTAATAAAAACAAGGTTAATGATGATAATATTAATTTTGATTTGATGACATCTTTATTTCTTATTGTTTCTTTCTTCTATATTTTCTATTTTCCCCACCAAACAGCTGACTGGAGAAGTACGTGCACTAAAGATTCTTAATTCACAATACAATCATGGTTCCGCTATATCTCTACAGAGAGAAACAGAAGCTCTTCTACGACTTCAACATCCAAATATTGTCACATTTTATTCTTTGGAAAAAGAGGTAATCTACATATTGTAATCATCGTTATCATCATCATCATCATCATCATAACCAATATTATCAACATCATCATCATCACCATTATCATTATCATCATCACCATTATCATCATCATCATCATCACCATTATAATAATAATAATAATAATGAAATTATTGTGTAAAGTGCTCAGGTGCACTACAACTCGTCAAAGGTGCATGTATAGTACATAGAATAATACACAAATGTCAGGGAAGTGAATAGTGTATGAGTCATGATATACATGTGTGTATGTGTATGGAGGGGGAACATTAGGTGCAGTCTTGGCGAATCTCGGGAAGCATGGAGGCCTTGAAGGATGCAGTGTCTCGACAGCTGACAACCGATGCAGGGAGTTTGTTCCGTGCTTCAGCAACTCTGAGCGTGAAAAAATGTTTCCGAAAGTCATGGAACTGTACTGTTTTCTGACTTTGTGGGCATGCCCACGTGTGTTAGACACATGGAAATCAAAAAATTATCATCATCTTCATCACCATTATCATCATCATCATCACCATTATCATCATCATCATCACCATAAAACGTATATATTCATGTTTACAGAGTCTTGCAAGGAAAAATGTTTTGGTCACCGAATTCTGTAGTGGTGGAACATTAAGTAACTTCTTAAGGAAACCAGAAAATTTCAACGGTTTGACTGATGAAGAATTTCTCATATTTTTTAATGATATAGGTAAGTACTCTTCTTCTTCTCCTCCTCCACCACAATCATCTTAACATCACCATGTGGTAACAGGTTGTTAAGTATTAATAAATATATTGATTTGTTTTTCTTTATTATATTGTTAGTTTGTGGCATGAAACATCTACGTAGAAATGGATTTGTACATAGAGACATCAAACCACCAAATATATTGCGATGTCAAATTGATAGAAAGTAAGTTTAATTTAATAAAAGACCGATAAGTTTCAGAAAGCCGGTACAGTGCGGTAGAAATCTTTAAGGGGCAAAGGATGACAAATAAAACACACATAGACCAGTTAAGGAAGAATATATCAATCTTTTGTTATTGTTTTGAACCATTTCTGTTTCACATTTGAAAAGAGGGTAATAGCCCTGAAATATCATGTTAGGTAAAATATTACTTTGTTTTCTTTTATTTGTCATACTTTGCTCTTTATATGTTTTTACCACATTATACCAGCTTTCTGGAACTTATCAGTCATTTATTACATATCCCATAATGCTTCATATTAACTCTACTACTTCAAGTTTAATTTATTTGTGTTTTTTTAAGTTGTTATAGACTCAATTATGCTCAACTATTAACTTTTTTTATAAGTATTTTTTTTCGCATATTTCCTTATGTGTCCTTTGAAGCTCGTTTGGAACTATAAACTTCCTAAATACATAATGTTTCTGGACCTTCACAATCTCATCATCAGTATATGATGTGTTGTTGGCAAATGTACTTTATGAAACTTGCCCTCAATTGACATAGTTGGAATAGAAATGAAGGAAGTCATAAATGAAAAAGTGAATAAATACTAATTCTTACAGAAAATCAGAAAGATCAGCAATGTGTTGTAGTGGCAGTCCTTTTATATCTTTTTCAACTAAAGAGCTATATGAAATGGGCAACTAACCAACGTTAGCTTTTGGCATTACTTCCCTTATATCATATATGGCAGCAAATTGGCAGAGTTAGAACGTCAGATAGATTGCGTTATAGTATTCGCTCCGGCTCTCTGCTCTCTCAGTTCAAAGCCCGCCGAGGTCAACTTTGCCCTCCATCCATTCGAGGTCGATAGAAAATGTACCAGTCTAGTACTGGGGTCAATTCTTCCTCTGTATCTCTTTCTCACTTCCATTCTCTCACTCTCTCTTTCCTTCTCTGGAAGAAATCTGCTGTATTCAAACCTGGAGAGGAGATGGGCTCCACCAGATTTTAAAATGCCCCAAGAAATGCTGTATATCAATCTGGTACCTCTACCACTCCTTCAGGAGTTACAGGATCATCCATCCCTTATATCAAGTTAATTGTGAAGACAACAATGTCAGCTGTTTAAATCCTGTTTTTCTTTCTAGAACTGTCTATAAACTGACCGACTTTGGTACTGCTAAACCACTTCAGGATGAAGAAGAATTCATGTCATTGGTTGGAACTGAAGAATATCTGGTTGGTGCATTTTTCTTTTTCATCTCTTCTGGTTGTCTTTATATAACCCCCCCACCCCACCATAATCACACCCACCACCATCATCACCAATCACTCTATTGTGAATATAGAGTAATGTAAATGCTAAAGGGATAAACAAATACCACAGGGTATTTTGTCCACTACTCTATCAATTTTGCCCTACACCTACCAAGTTTAGAACTTTTCTCAAATCAATTACTAACTTTGTTTACCTCTTTCATGATGACATCTGCTACATCATCATCAACATCATCATCATCATCTTACAACCGTTTTTCTCTGCTTGCAAGGGTGGGATGGGTCCTCTTCAGCACAGCGTCTATCCATTTGTCACGGTCCCTTGTCATCTCCTCTGTGAGCTTCAGTGATCTGAGGTCAGCTCTCACCACTTCCGCCCATGTTTTTCGTGGTCTTCTTCTGCTGCGTCTTCCTTCCACCATTATTTTAGTTGGGTGTGGGGCTATAGAACCCCCACCCCCCGGCTCCATAGGTCCCTGCCCAGTTGATTCTCACTCAATGTTTTGTATTTCCATTTTTTTGTTTTAGCATCCAGATATCTATGAAGCTGTATTCTTTAAGAAATCCCAAGCTTTCACTGCTATGGCTGATCTTTGGAGTCTTGGTGCTACGCTCTACCATTCCGCAAGTGGATTACCTCCCTTTATACCGTATGGTGGCAGGGCAAATCATACTGATATGTACGTATTATCCCCCTTCCTTCACCTTCCCCCTTTAAAAAATGTTTGTACCTTGAATGGTTTATATTGCTATCATTGTCATCATCACCATCATTATCATCAGTATCATCACCATCATTGCCATCACCATTATCATCATCATCACCACCAACAGCATCATTAACATCATCACCATCATCATTGCCTTCATTATCACTGTATTTTGGCTTGATTTCTACAGCTGGATGCTCTTCCCATTATTAACCACATTAGAGTGTGAACTGCTTTTTATCACTAGCGCAACCACCTTACAGGGTGGACTTGGTACTTTTTTGTCATGTCACCAGCACGACCATCTTACAGGGTGGACTAGGTGCTCTTTTTGTCATCTCCCTAGCACGACCACTTTACAGGGTGAACTGGGTGCTTTTTCTCATGTCACCAGCATGACCACCTTACAGTGTGGACTTGGTGCTCTTTTTGCTGTGTCCCTAGCAAACATCAATGTGAATACTGTAAGATTATAAGATTCTTTCTCTTTCAGGTTTCAAATGTTGACAAATAAACAGTCAGGTATGGTGTCTGGGATACAGAAACTACCAGGGGGAGATATTGAATGGAGTAATGACTTACCTGAAAGTGTCATGATGTCACAGTAAGTACCAGCGTAAACAGAAGGCTGTGGAGTCATGTGGCGTAAGGTTTAGGGGGGTCCAGGAACAATCAGGAGGAGGTATTGAATAGGTTAGCCTGATGTCGGTGTGTTTAGTCGCCTTTTACAACATGAAGGAATTATCGTGTACCTTAATTAAACTAGGTGTCAGAGTGTACCTTAATTAAACTAGATAGGTGTCATGATATACCTTAATTAAACTATATACCCACAGTTATGTAGGTGTCATGATATACCTTAATTAAACTATATACCCACAGTTATGTAGGTGTCATGATATACCTTAATTAAACTATATACCCACAGTTATGTAGGTGTCATGATATACCTTAATTAAACTATATACCCACAGTTATGTAGGTGTCATGATATACCTTAATTAAACTATATACCCACAGTTATGTAGGTGTCATGATATACCTTAATTAAACTATATACCCACAGTTATGTAGGTGTCATGATATACCTTAATTAAACTATATACCCACAGTTATGTAGGTGTCATGATATACCTTCATTAAACTATATACTCACATATGTAGGTGTCATGGTGTACCTTAATTCAACTATATACCCAGTGATGTAGGGGGTTGGGTTCATATACACCCTTATAATGTTGGAAATTTGTTTATATCCTGCTGTTTATGTTTTCAGTGAACTCAAATATTTGGTCCTTCCACTGATAGCTGGACTGCTGGAAAAAGCTCCTGACAAAATGTGGACATTTGATAAATTCTTTCGATATGCTGACGAAATCATTGAAATGATCCATTTAAAAGTAGTGGACCCTATCAAACCAGACTTTATTAATTTGTTCCTGAAACCAACTGCTTGGTAAGAAACCTACTATTGACTAATCTGTCTTTGCTATTCAGTATATATACTCCTCACTCAACCGTTTTTAAAAATTTTCTCTGTATTTCTCTTTTACTATCTCTCCGCCTTTATCTTTCTCTGTGTGCGTGGAAGCGACAGCCTTAGCAAATTAATTGTGATCTCAGCTGGGCTTTTTAGTTATAGGATGGTTAAAATTTTTGAATTTAATATCTGTATGTATAACTTTTCAATTCTAATTACTTGTGGCAAGCTAACTTTAACCCTTTAGCATTTAAACCGGCCATATCCATCTCACCTTTTTCTGTTCAAATCAGCTGTAACTTGCCCCTCAAACTGACTTGAAGGTATTGTTCTCAAAATAAATATCAAATTCTCATAGATTCGATATTATGTGGGTTATTATGTAAGGTAAAGTGTTTACCATGAAAATCCAATAGTATATACAGATTAATGTAAATGCTAAAGGGTTAAAATGTAAATTTGTGGGGTTTGCTGTGTATTTTATTTTTTTTGTGTATGAGGGTCAACCCCCCCCCCCCCCCCCCCACACACACACAACCTAAAGGGCCCCTCCCAAGGTCTAAATCCTATTCTGGGTGACAGACTCTACACCTAAGTCAGAGCAGTGTTTATATTTTAGAAATGTTCTTATTTTGGTTTTAGTTGTAATGAAATAAACCAGAAACTACAAATGTATTGCAATATAGAACCACAACATCAAAGACTTTTTTACCGAAGCCATTTATTATCAGAATATCTAAAACAAACAGATCCAATTCAGAAGTTTACAACAATCTCCATTTCTAAACCTATCATACTTATTTCTAATCAACCATTTGATGTCATCAACCAACTTCATATGGAAATTGGTAAGTCAGCACTTTTGTTTCTTTCTCAAAGAACCTCATTATTGTAGGTTTGGGAAATTGTATGCTTGTGGTGGTGGTGGAGGTGGTGGTAGTGGTGGTGGTTGTGGTGTGGTGTCTGTCTGTGTGTGTTTTTTCTTTAACTTATTTACTCAATAATGAACTTGTTTTTCCTCTTCATTTCTTCCCTTTAGATGTACTGCCTGAGTTTGGTCCCTCCAACAAAGAAGATCTTAAGACTGCTACTATACTATGTGATATTGCAAGTCAGTTAGTAAGAGAAGCTAAATTAACTTCCCAGATAATGAAGCAATTATGTAAGACATCAAAAGACTTACGGTTCGTACATCTCTTCCTCTCTCTCTTCTTTGTGTAAGAGGTGTAAGCCTAGCGGAAGAGGTGTGGCCTAATAGAGATGTGGTGTAGCCTAATGGAAGAGGTGTGGTCTAGTAGATGTGGTGTAGCCTAATGGAAGAGGTGTGGTCTAGTAGATGTGGTGTAGCCTAATGGAAGAGGTGTGGTCTAGTAGATGTGGTGTGGCCTACTGGAAAAGGTGTGGTCTAGTGGAAGAGGTGTGGTCTAGTAAATGTGTTGTGGCCTTTGTCTAACCCATGCAACCATGGAAGAACAGACATAAAAACAATGACCCTGACTTTCTCTCTTGCTATGTCTTTGCAAAGTGTTAACTATATTTTGTTCTAATTTTCCAGGCATTACCAATCTACATTGCTTGACCAGCGAACAACTCTGCTGACCGGTAAGAAAGAATGGTTCTTTGGTATTTTATCAGCAACCGGTCTTGATGAACTGTCCCAACATATCTTTGTCGAAGAAGAACTGGAAAGCTTTGTGAATATCAGATATAAGTTTGGCAATTGTACAGACAGTGACCGCGCATCTGAATTAGTCTATAAGGTTAGATTTCAAATTTGATTTGTTGTTCATGAAATACAAGGTGGCGCATGAAAAATTAGTCCGAGTTCCGTAGCATAGTGTAAATTCAGAAATATATTTTACACACATGAAAAAGCAGATAGCCTTTCATTTGCATGTGTCATTTTATTTCGACTGCTTGTAACTGCTGAACAAAGATGGCGCCACTAGTTGGCTGTTTGCTATGTTATCCTCACTGCATCCTCACCACATCCTCACCACATCCTCACTGCATTCTCACTGCATACTCAGCACATCCTCAGCATATGCTCATATCCTCCTCACCACATCCTCACATCCTCACTACATACTCAGCACATGCTCACCACATCTTCATCACACCCTCACTGCATCCTCACTGCATACTCAGCACATTAGTTGATTGTAAGATTGCATTGAGTGAACCTCTCTAGTGTTTTCTGCGAGATGATGTACTCATTAGCAGAGAAAGTGGAGATTGTGGAAGTGTATGTGAGTATGTGTTCTGTTAACCCCTTAGTTTATTTACTCTATATTTACTATTGTATTTTTGTGGTAAATGCTTTACTTTACATAATTATTTCACATAATATCGAATCTATGAGATTTTGATTCAATTTATATTGAGAACAATCCTTAACATCAGTATAAGTGGTTGGTTATGGCCGGTTTGAACAGAAAGAGGTGAGAAAATTCTGACTGGATACGGCAGGTTTAAATGCTAAAGTGTTAAGCAAACGCATGACATTTTTGAAGTCAAGTTTTCTAGGTAAAAGCTTACCGGCAAAGAGAACGATACAAATATTGGTTAAGAGCTGTCGTGCTATGCGGTTACTGCTCAATGCCCCAAAACAAAGAGACCGTATAGTTTGAATGCCAGAAGTTATTCAGGACATTCACCAATGGATTACTCAAAACCCAAAGAAATCAATACTATGCTACAAAACCTAGGGTACTTTTTTGTGCCACCCTGTATTACAGATGTTTTATTTCTTTGTTAAATTTATTAATTGACAGATAAAAAGGATGATAGAAGTTTGTGATAACCATGCCAACTATCTCCAAAAAATGTGTTCCTCTACTACAGAACTTCAGGAGTTTCTAAAATCTAAAGACAACTGTTTTCACGAAAATAGATGGTATGTATCATCAGGATTGTCTTCAATATTGTTTTATTCTCTTATATTTTTTTATTGGTTTTCTAATTAAATACACTCTATTTTAATTAATTAATGAACAATTTTGAAAGATTTACTACAATTATTAATTATTTCATTATTAAGATAGTAACTTAATGTAAGGTTCTATAATATATAACTAGAGACAGTTCTATAACAGTTCTATAGTATATAACTAGAGACACTTCTATAGTATCTAACCAGAGACAGTTCTATTGTATATAGCCAGAGACAGTTCTATTGTATATAGCCAGAGACAGTTCTATTGTATATAGCCAGAGACAGTTCTATTGTATATAGCCAGAGACAGTTCTATTGTATATAGCCAGAGACAGTTCTATAACAGTTCTATAGTATACAACCAGACAGTTTCAGGCAGGTTAGTAGTATCAAAAGGGTTAATCAGTTTCTAAAATTTTCTAAATTTTTTCCAGTTTTAATATCTTAACAGACTTAATGGATGATACCAAAGAAGGTCTGACATTTTTAGTCTCTTTGAATTCCAAACACGCCGTTACTCAGCATGGCTTATCACAGTTCAAAGAAATACGGAAGTAAGTCATTCTCATTTTTATTGTAAATAAAATTTTATTTTTCTTATTGTGTCATTATATATCATCATTATCATCATCGTTTAACGTCTATCTTCCATGCTAGCATGGGTTAGACGGGAATTATCCTACTTGAGGCAAGATTGGTTGGGTGACGTATAGGACTATCTGGCAGGTTTTCTATGGCTGGATGCCCTTCCTAACACCAACCACATTTACAGTGTGGACTGGGATCTTTTTACCGTGTTACCTACACGGCCACATTACAACGTGGACTGTGTTTTTTTGTTGTGACACCTACACGACCTCATTTATTTTGGACTGGATGTTGTGGTACCAACATAACTTTACAGAGAAAGGGTGATATAAGTCTATCATCATCATCATTTAATGTCTGTTTTCCTTGCTAGGAAGAGTTGGATGGGTCTTCACAAAGCAAGTCTGTACTCAAGCAGGGCTACTGACCTCCCAGACAGGCTGGGTTGTCTGCATCTTGCTTACATATAGTCTTACATTCTAGAAAAGTGCAGAGGAGAGATTATCATGTCCTTGACATAACTCATGCGTCCTCTCAACCCTTTGTTTGGCAAACTTTCTGTGATTGGGTACCCTTCCTATTACCAACCACTTTACAGAGTGAACTGGATGTATTTATCATGTAGATAACCAACACTAGGGAGATTGTCATGCCTTTGACATAACTGCAGGGGCCTCTCAAGGGAAGCTTTCTGTGACTGGGTGCTCTTCCTTTCACCAACCCCTTTACAGAGTGAACTGGATGTATTTATCATGTAGATCACCAACATTAGGGGTATTGTCATGTCTTTGACATGACTGAAAGGTCCTCCCAACCCTTTGATTGGCAAACTTTCTATGGCTGGATGCCCTTCCCATCATCAACCACTTTACACAGTGTACTCGGTGTATTTATCATGTAGATTACCAATACTGTCTAATAACTGAAATCAGCAAAATAAAAAAAAGGATACAATTGATACATTTGTCACTAATTTATGTTTTATTTTTTTTCTATTTATTTTTATTTAGAAAACAGTTATATAGTAGTGTGAAAGACATTGTTAATCGCGTGACCAAACATTGTTTTCCTCTTAATCAGAAAATATTTACAGTATACCAGAAATATCATCAGTGAGTACATTTTAAAATTATCTAAATTTGCTGCCCTATTGTCCTTCCTTATTGTTAATGTATGTAGCTTAGTGGTTAGTGTGTTGGGCTCAGAGTCATACATACTGTTGAGAGTTTGATTCCCACACCATTTGGCATGGTTTCTATGTCTGGATGCCCTTCTTAAGACTAACTTTTTTACAGAGTATATTGTGACACCAAACACTAGAGGGAGGTTATTGTGTCAATTTTACAAAGTATATTGTGGTATTAAACACTAGGGAGAGGTTGTGGTACCAAACAAATCATGTTTTATTATTATTTCCTCACCAGAGACTATCTGGAGACTGAGCGTCAATTAACAGAAATGTATGATGAAATAAAGAGTCTTACTGAAAACATACAGGAATTAAATGGTTGTTTAACATCCCCTGTAAGTAGCTTTTTTTTTGTTTTGTTTTAATCTGTAAATTATAATCAATGTGGTTTGTTAACTGGCTTACCAATGTATACAGTGTGTTTATTGCCTTAGGTGTCAGACACTCAATATATATCAGAAACAATACTGAAGGAAAAGGAAAAAACAATGATAATATGATAATTGTTTCTACTTTGGGCACAAGGCCAGCGATTATCCCAGTGCATTACTGGTACTTTATTTTATCGACCCCCGTAAGGATGAAAGCCAAAGTTAACCTCAGCGGGATTTGAACTCAGACCGTAAAGAGCCATAACTCTATGCTGCAAAGCATGGCGTCCAACCCTCTACCGATATTGCCAATCCACCTCAACAATGATAATGATAATATTAACCAGTAGCAGCAGCAGCAACAAGATCTTCCAACATAATTTTATATAGTAACTATATGTTAAGCTACTATTTTGGTAATGAAATAATTTGAGTAAATCTCTTGAAATTCTTCATTATTTAATTGAGTGTATTTCATGAGACATAGGGTTACAAAAGGACAACACATTCTATGGTCCTTCTTCAACCCAAGTACCTGACTAAAATGTTTTAAATAAACATCGTTTTAACCCTTTCATGACCACATTTAAAATAATAATGAAATTATTGTGTACAGTGCTCAGGTGCACTACAACTCATCAAAGGTGTATGTATAGTACATAGAATAATATACAAATGTCAGGGAAGTGAATAGTGTATGAGTCATGATATACATGTGTGTATGGAGGGGGAATATTAGGTGTAGTGTTGGCGAATCTCAGGAAGCATGGAGATTTTAAAGGATTT
>OZ024755.1:4408476-4443476 GCA_964016885.1 Eledone cirrhosa
GTGTGTGACGTCATCACCCCTTCCTTCCTCAGTCATCTCTAGTGTGTGACGTCATCCCCCCTTCCTTCCTCAGTTATCTCTAGTGTGTGACGTCATCTGTAGTATGTGACGTCATCACCCCTTCCTTCCTCAGTCATCTCTAGTGTGTGACGTCATCTCTAGTATGTGACGTCATCACCCCTTCCTTCCTCAGTCATCTCTAGTGTGTGACGTCATCACCCCTTCCTTCCTCAGTCATCTCTAGTGTGTGACGTCATCACCCCTTCCTTCCTCAGTCATCTCTAGTGTGTGACGTCATCACCCCTTCCTTCCTCAGTCATCTCTAGTGTGTGACGTCATCACCCCTTCCTTCCTCAGTCATCTCTAGTGTGTGACGTCATCACACCTTCCTTCCTCAGTCATCTCTAGTGTGTGACGTCATCACCCCTTCCTTCCTCAGTCATCTCTAGTGTGTGACGTCATCACCCCTTCCTTCCTCAGTCATCTCTAGTGTGTGACGTCATCACTTCTTCCTTCCTCAGTCATCTCTAGTGTGTGATGTCATCACCCCTTCCTTCCTCAGTCATCTCTAGTGTGTGACGTCATCACCCCTTCCTTCCTCAGTCATCTCTAGTGTGTGACATCATCACCTCTTCCTTCCTCAGTCATCTCTAGTGTGTGACGTTATCACCCCTTCCTTCCTCAGTCATCTCTAGTGTGTGACGTCATCACCCCTTCCTTCCTCAGTTATCTCTAGTGTGTGACGTCATCTGTAGTATGTGACGTCATCACCCCTTCCTTCCTCAGTCATCTCTAGTGTGTGACGTCATCTCTAGTATGTGACGTCATCACCCCTTCCTTCCTCAGTCATCTCTAGTGTGTGACGTCATGAACCCTTCCTTCCTCAGTCATCTCTAGTGTGTGACGTCATCACCCCTTCCTTCCTCAGTCATCTCTAGTGTGTGACGTCATCACCCCTTCCTTCCTCAGTCATCTCTAGTGTGTGACGTCATCACCCCTTCCTTCCTCAGTCATCTCTAGTGTGTGACGTCATCACCCCTTCCTTCCTCAGTCATCTCTAGTGTGTGACGTCATCACCCTTCCTTCCTGTCATCTGCAAGCATTGATAAATAGTAAATTTCTTTCTTTTATTTTTAATTAAGTTTCACCCCTTTGACAACACTTATCCACCCCCTACAGCAACAGTAACAACAGCAACAGTTGTCCAACCCCCACCTTACACAAAAGACATAACTATGGTATAGCAAGCATAGCATGTGCCATGGGTGCCACTTCGACTAGGAGCACTCTCCATTAAAGTCAGATAAGATCTTCTCTGAGAGTGAAAAAGGGAAACTTCTTCAGATATATGATCTGTCTTAGATTATCTTCGGTGAGAAGCACCCTTAGCAGAAGGAGCAATATCACATAAAGTGTCTCACTTAAAGACAAAGGCCAGTAGTTTGGCAGTATCGGTAGAGTGTCAGACATGATGCTTTGCAGCATAGTTACGGCCCTTTACGTTCTGAGTTCAAATCCTGCCGAGGTTAGCTTTGCCTTTCATCCTTACGGGGTTGATAAAATAAAGTACCAGTAATGCACTGGGGTAATTGCTGGCCTTGTGCCAAAAGTAGAAATATTACTTAAAGACAAAACACATTGCCCAGTCTAGGAATCAAACACAGAACATCATGATGGCAAATCCAATTCTTTAACCACTAAGCCACACATCTACACAATTTATATATTTAGTCAACTCTTAATGGTGAAAATTTGACTAGTTTGCCTAGTGTTTGGTCTTTCTATTGCTGATACTATCTACTGGTCACAACTCCAGACAGTAGAGTCTTTAGATTCAGTCAACCGTGCATCATTGTCTACACAAAAACCCACTGTAACATTGTGTATGGAAAAGATTTTTATTCGGAATTCATAGTATCCAGAATTAACTGATTTGTAAAAGGAATTATTTTTGTAGGTTATCAAAAGGTAAAAACAAGGGAACCTGTAAAAATTTAAAATCTAATACCAATACCAGCGATGAGTTCAGGTTTGAATATATTACATTACAAGTTTGTTATTCGCTGACCTATTCTGTGATATATCGGGACTCATCCTTTCATTAATGTTACTATATATGATTGACGACTTTCAATAATTCTTTCATGCTTACATACATACATACATATATACATATATATATATATATATATATATATATATATATATATATATATATATATATATATAATATATATATATATATATATATGGGATAACAAGTTATCATTTTAGGTAATCCAGTTAGAGGTTGTGGGTACTCTGTACTATGGATAGTTTTAACGTACGGCGTTGTTTGACTCAACAAGAGGTTTCCTTAGTTAGGTAGAAAGTTTACGAGAATTCCCATGGAGGTTATTCTTGGAGTAATAGTAGTGAAAGAGTGAAGAATAACATGGTCGGCTGTACAAAAAGGGTTTTATTTACAGTATTAACAATTGTTTCATTGATCAGGTGAGTCTAACGGCCACTAATCACTCAAAGTTGATTCCGATGATTTGATCAGACACACACTGTATTTAAGGTCGAGTGACGCAACTTCGAGTGATTAGCGGTCTTTAGACTCACCTGATCAATGAAACAATTGTTAATACTGTAAATAAAACCCTTTTTGTACAGCCGACCATGTTATTCTTCACTCTTTCACTATATATATATATATATATATATATATTTATTAAAATAACAGATTAAAGTTTAAGCAAAGAATCGTTGCTTTCACCCTTAACGGGATCTTCTGAAACTAACAAAGTCAATCTGTAAACGCAGAAGTGGATATTTCAAAAAACGTTGCAACCGGAGGAAGACAGGAAGACGTTTACAGATTGACTTTTTTAGTTTCAGAAGATCCCGTTAAGGGTGAAAGCAGCGATTCTTTGCTTAAACTTTAATCTGTTATTTTAATAAATATTTGCTCTACGGTTCTTATATATTTGATATATATTTATCCTTATCGAGCCCTCTTTGGATTTTAGTCTTCAAATTTATTATTATTACTATATATATATATATATATATATATATATATATATATATATATATATATATATAAACAAGTTATATGGTTTGTTGATTATTCAACAAAGTTAATTTTACAACAGATTAGAAGCACTCTACAGTTTAACTGGAGTATCATTAATATTAATAATATTAATAAATGGAAAATATCTTTATAACAGCATATTTATTTTATTATACGTATTTCAAGGGTACTAATATTTAAGTACGCTTTTGTCAGATAAAATATAATAATTGGTGTTAAGATAGTGACATATCTTCATGTTAACTTAATGGCATAAATCCTAGAAAGGTTCAACACTCAAGGGATATATGCTAATAAGGATAACGTTAAAACTGAAAAAAGCCGTTAAGTTTAGATGCTAGATAGATTTTAAATACTTATTTAATTTTTTTTAATATATATGTATATATATATATATTTATGTATATGTGTGTGTGTGCGCGTGAATGATTTTTAGTTATTGATTTCACTAAATAATTATTTATGTTTTGCTTCTCTTTTTAATATTCTCTATAATAAATATATTAACACTAACTTAAATATAGTTTAAACCTATCAATATATTATAGACACTCAGTTGGAAAAGGAGTTGTACCTGTAATTCATAAGGCCAGCAGTTCTGTTACACCGAATCTCCCTGATAATTACTTTATTGTTATATGTGTTTGTGGAATACTTAGCTACTTGGTACATTAATTTCACAGATAGGTTGTTAACATTTAGAACAGACATCATTGGAATAGGCAGAGGTGAAACAAACAAATATCTTGTATACCGTAACCTTTCTCCATCTTAACATCAACATCACCATTGACTCTACAATCATAATGGCCATTTTACCATTGATCAGAAATACATTTTTACATGTGCTTCATTCAATTTTACATCACATCATTTGTGAGGACCAATATTTTATTTTATCTTCATGGAGTATCTCTTATCTTAGGTATTCTGATCCATCACCTGAAAACATTTCAACCCACCCGGTAATATTTCTGTCAGAAACTGGTAGCTTAGGTACCCAACTTTATTATCATTATTTGGACAGCTGGGAGCTTTTATAGTACAACGCATTTATTTTCAGCAAACAAATATATATAAATAATATATAATAGCACATTGCACTATAGTGAATTACATAACAATATATTCTTCTCTAATCTTCTGCAAGCCTTGCCTAACTTTCCATTTCCCAGTTTATATTATATGTGTGTGTGTATATATATATATATATATATATATATATATATATACTTTTGTTGTGAAAAGCTGCTACAATTCATATATTGCCGATAAAATAGTTGTGTAAGTTGGGTAAATTACTTTTGGAAATGGAAAATATTGGACATAGATACCTGCACGAATTGATTCCCACGTGTGCTGTATGCCAAATGGCTATCGTAGTCATTGCACCTTAACAAACTAGTCAAACTTTCACCACCTGAATAGAAGTCTTAACAGTTGATTAAATATATAAATTGTGAAGGTGTGTAGCTTAGTGGTTAAAGAATTGAATTTACAATCGCAAGGTTACAAGTTTGATTCCTGGACCACATGATGTGTTATGTCCTTGAGCAAGACACTTTACTTCATGTTGCTCTTTCTGCCAAGAGTTGCGACCAGTAGGTAGTATCAGCAATGGAAATACCAATGGAAACATTGTTTCCTTGGTCCAATTGGATTAGCTCCACTCCACTCGGTAAGTGAATGAGGTCTGGGATCTTGTCAATTGATTAAGAAAACAGAGAAATATATAGATAACCCTGATAAGTTTATGAAGAATCCTGCAAGCATCATTCTCTATCTTGTTTCATCTCTAGGGGTATTTTACCAAACTTATTCAACTATTTTATAATTAATGTATGAATTATGGCAGATTTTCACAACAGAAGCAAATATATTTAAAACTTTCAATCTTGCCCATTTTCTTTCTTTATACATATATATATATAGAGCACTCTTTTTTCCTGTACCTTTCCGATGGAAATACTTCACATATATATATATATATGTATAGAAATGGCTTCTACAGGACTAAAACTGTTTCATTTGAGATAAATATATATAACATTCTATGCTGCTTTTATCTGCTGTTCTGATGTTTTTACTAAGTCTCTGTGTTGTTAACTAAGGTGCTTGGTAGAAACTTCTTTTAACACTGTGATCATGTATTTGCTGTTGTTGTTGTATTTTGGTCAGACCTAATAATACCAAAAGATGAATATCTGAAAGTTATGAAAAGGTATCAAAATAACAGGTATTGGTGTGAAGTGTAAAAGATGATCTGGTGATAACAACAGAGAGCATGGATAAGAAATAAAGGAAAATATGAATAGGTGGAAGGAATGTATAATGGCAACAGGTGTGTAATGACGATGGGAAGTGGTAAAGCATATAGCGAGGTGGACAGAACAGGAAAATGGCTGTAATGCAGTGAGGGCATTGCAGTGAATTTCATTAAATGTATGATATATAGTTGTGTGAAAGGATTATTAAATAATGTGGCAGTTACATTAAAGTGCAAGAGGTGTGTGGGGGGACAATCTGCAGATGGAGAGGGTTTATAAGTTGGATCTTAGGAATGGTGTGAAGGTGGAAGGTAGGAAAACATTTTGTTATATTGGAAGATATTGAATGGAGCGGGTGGATCAGACTCTGTGATAGTAACTACAGTAAGATGTACAAGAAAGAAGTTCCAAAAACTGAATGGTGTGATGAAGAAGGCAATGTTCCTGAAACTGAAGAGAATGGTGCGTGTTGTATGTGTGAGAAGTGCCATGATTTATGGAAGTGAGACATGGGTGATGGATGAGTGGAGGAGTGTCATTGAGAGAGAAAGACAAACATTGAATTGCAAGGGATGATGAGAACAAAACTAGCGATGACTATTGTGAAGAGAAAAGAAATGAGATGGTTGGGTCATGTGTTGAGGAAGGATGAAAGTGACTGGGTGGGAGGAGTGATGGAAATAAATGTGGAAGGAAGGAAAGGAAGAAGATCAAGAAAGACATGGCTGAAGATGATGGAAGAGGAAATGGAAACCAGGGTTTTGATGAAGGTGTTGGGGGATGAAATGTCATGGAAAATGGAGAAGCTTGCCAAGGGGCTTGCAGCTTATAAAGTTAACCCTTGCTTGAGCAGAGAAAGTGGCCTTAAAATACATTTGTTATTATCATTATTATTATTGTTGTTATTACTGTCATTATTATTGTTGTTGTTATTATTATTATTGTTACCTTTGCACAGGGGTCAGTTTAATCGATCTTCCCACCCCAAAAAATAATTGTTGGCCTCATGCCTAGGTCTTGCCATTATGCACTTTTACTCAAACTTATTGTAAACCCCCACTGTTCCTGTCTTTGTATTGTCCCCTACATGTCGGCCCTTGTGGTCAATAAATGAAATCATTATTATTATTCTATAGTTGGGGTGGATTGACAGTATCAGTAGAGGGTCGGACGCCATGCTTTGCAGCATAGAGTTACGTCCCTTTATGGTCTGAGTGCAAATTCTGCAGAGATTAACTTTGCCTTTCAACCTTAAGGGGTTGATAAAATAAAGTACCAGTAATACGCTGGGGTAATTGCTGGCCTTGTGCCAAAAGTAGAAACAATTATTATTCCATATTTTCTTCTATTTACTACAAAAAAAACTACAATACTTTCTTAAACATTCCAGATTGTTAGAAGTAAAAACAGATGATTTTGATTCAGAAAAGTTACAAAAGGAAACTAACGATCTTAATGAAAGGTATGTTGTAACATTTTATGTATTCACAGGTATTAACAACATCCACCTAATAAAGGTGATGGATCTGTAGAGTCATTAGAGTTGTAGATGCCTTGTGTACTTTATTCCAGCTCTGTGTACTTTATTCCAGCTCTATGAACTTTCACTTCAAATCCTGCTGAGGTCAACTTTGCTTTTGTGGTCAATAAGACAAGCACCAGTCCAGAGCAGTGGGTTTCTGACCAGTAAGATGTACCACCAGTCCAATGACATGGTTGTGAAATAAACTTCTTAACCACACAGACATGTCTGTGATTAGATATATTATACAATATATATGTAAACCTAAGGAAATTGGTCTTTGAATATCACATTGTGAAGGCGCATGGCTTAGTGGGCTTGCAATCGAAAGGTTGTGAGTTCAATTCTCGGACCAGGTGATGTGTTGTCTCCTTGAGCAAGACACTTTATTTCACGTTGCTCCTGTTTACTCAGCTGTAGAAATGAGATGATAGGACTGGGGTCCCTATCATTAAATCACCCAAGACACCTCCAATGAGATATACCTTGGAGGAGGCCAGCTAAACCTGCATAGGTGTGAACTGTCACACACACACACATTAAGTTGGGGAGTTATAACTTTTATTTTTTGTTTTTTTTTGCCCATGACCCACAAAAATAAATCATATCTTTCACATAAAAATTTGAAAAGATCTGAAGCCTACAGACAACATCCCAGTGGTTCCACTTATTGCTAACTCTTTCATTAAGTATTTATTTCTATATTGCAGATTGTCTGAACTGAATCTTCCAGTGCTATACCAAGTTCCCAAAGATTTTACTGATCCTGAACTAAAATGTGACCCCTGAAGATATTGAACATCCTCTTAACTGATCCTCAACTAAAATATGTGATCATTGTAGATAACCAACATATTGAACTTCCTCTTTTCTCATCTTACATTTTGGCATGTTGTAACTTTCATCTCTAGGATTCAATTTCTATTAACAGAAAATAATTTACAAAGGGTGAGGGTTCCCTCCATTATCTTCCTAACTGAAGAGTAAAAAAAAAATTCACAAAGCATCCCTTCCTGGTCAAACTATACAAAAATAATATTTACAAAGGATCGAAGGTTCTCTGAATTTAATTGTTTACTGCAAGGATCTGATCAAACTGGGAAAACGTGATATACATCTGAACAAAAGACATCTTACATATAATTGCTTTATAGAACATGGTATGTCAGTAAAGCAGCAACTAGATAACACTCTTTCTCACTCTCGCATTATTTGAACCATCCAAGAAACCTGGTCAGCAATATTGAACTGTTTCTATGGCTTCACTAACCGTATATATTATAAATCAAACAATGTGGTCTTTGTGAGATGTAAAACAGATTCCATAAATCTCACTTCTTCACCCTGTTACCATATTTCAAATAAAATACATGCATTCAGGAATTTGAAGGATTTAGTAAAGCTGCCAGTTGATTTAAGCAACATCTGTACATGCTCTCTCATTCATTTTGTAACCCTTTAAGAAGGAATATGATTTCACTTTCAGCCTATATCTGGAGTTTAAAAGATAATCACATCAAATATAAGTTACACTGTGTGAATGTATTTATGGTTAAGATGTTCTACATATAAGATGACAGAAAAATAATTAGAGAGTAAACCAGCTTTATTTAAATTTTAAGTTAAAAATATTTACAAAGATTGACGAGACCAGAACTCAAGATTCTGGGCCCCACAGCCAGTAAGGAAAGGTGGCGTAAAATTGATTATAGCAATCACAGTCCTAAGTTATCTCAGCAATGGAGATTTCAGCATTTGTTATCACACAGATATCTTTGTACCTGCGTAAGTTTATTTGTTGCTGTCAGATTTTCTTTTCTGATGAATTTTGACAATGATGTTTATGCCTAGTTAAGTTAGCTTTTAATGAAAATGATTTTCCACAGATATCACAGTGATATGGTTTCTTTCTTGTATGAATATGTTTGTGTCTGGTTAAATCACCACTACCAGAGAATGATTTACTACAAACATCACAATGATATGGCTTTTCTCCTGTATGAATACGTTTGTGTTTAGTTAAGTTACCTCCCATAGAGAATGATTTGCCACAGATATTACATTGATAAGGTTTCTCTCCTGTATGAATGTATCTGTGAGTAATTAAGGCACTTCTTTGAGAGAATAATTTACCACAAATATCACAGTGATATGGTTTCTCTCCAGTATGAATGTGTTTGTGGGTAATTAAGTGACATTTTTTAGTGAATAATTTGCCACAAATATCACAATTAAATGGTTTCTCTCCTGTATGAATACGTTTGTGAGTAGTTACACTACTTTTTGCAGAGAATGATTTACCACAGATATCACAGTGATATGGTTTCTCTCCTGTATGAATGCGGTTGTGAATATTTTGGCTACTTTTCTTACAGAATGATTTACCACAAATATCACATTGGTAGGGCTTTTCTCCTGTATGAATCTGTTTGTGAACAAGCAAGATACGTTCTATAGAGAATGATTTACCACAGATATCACAGTGATATGGTTTTTCTCCTGTGTGAATGTATTTGTGATGAGCTACCTCACCACTTCGGGTGAATGATTTACCACAGATATTACAATGATATGGTTTTTCTCCTGTATGAATACGTTTATGAGTAATTAAGGTATTTCCTCTGGAAAATGATTTACCACAGATATCACAGTGGTATGGTTTCTCTCCTGTATGAATACGTTTGTGGCAAGTTAACTCCCAACACTGAGAAAATGATTCACCACAGATATTGCAGTGATATGGTTTCTCTCCTGTATGAATACGTTTGTGTTTGGCTAGGCTAGTACTTAGAGAGAATGATTTCCCACAAATATCACAATGATATGGTTTTTCTCCTGTATGAATTCGTTTGTGTCTAGTTAAGTCATTATTATGAGAGAACGATTTACCACAGATATCACAGTGATATGGTTTATCTCCTGTATGAATCCGTTTGTGTCTAGTTAAGTTATCTATTTGGGAAAATGATATACCACAGATATCACAGTGATATGGTTTCTCCCCTGTATGAACACGTTTATGTTTAGTCAAGTTACTTTTTGCAGCAAACGACTTACCACAGAAATTACACTGATAGGGCTTCTCACCTGTATGGATACGTTTGTGGTTAATTAAGGTACTTTTTGTAGAGAATGACTTCTTGCAGATATCACAGTGATATGATTTCCCTGTCTTTCCCATTATAAAATTACACTTTTATACTCTGTTACATCTAGTCTGCTTCTCATGTAATACATTTTCCATAAGCTTCCTTCTCCGCAATATATGGATGTTTATTTTTTATCCCTAACAAATATTTAACTGCTATATTTCTATCAACTGTGATTTTTTTGATATTTGAAGATTCCACAAAATTCTGTGAAAACTTGTCCGACGCTAATTAGAATGAAAATTATCTTGCACACATTAACCCTTTAGCATTTAAACCAGCCATATCCGGCCAGAATTTTCTCACCTCTTTCAGTTCAAACCGACCATAACTGGTTACTCATATTGATGTTATGGTATTCATCATCATCATCATCATTTTACGTCCGCTTTTCCCTGCTTGCAAGGGTGGGACGGGAATTGATTCTGGCTTGATTTTTACAGCTGGATGCCCTTCCTAACACCAACCTCATTTACAGTGAGTACTGGGTGCTTTTTTGCCGTGGCACCTCCACGACCATTTTGCAGTATTTCATAGCTTTGATAATATGTGAGGTAAAGCCTTTACTGTGAAAATACAATAATAAATATAAAGTAATGTAAATGCTAAAGGGTTAAAGATAATAGAAGTAGAAAAATGGTGCTATTAATCTCAGTTCAGAGGAAATATTTGCCAGTAATCAGATCAGGTGTTGCAACATGTAGATAGTATCAGCTATGGAAAAACCAATGGAAATATTGTTTACTTGGTTCGATTCAACAAGTTCCAACCTACTCGATAAATAAATGAGGTCTGGGATCTTGTCTACCTCTTAAAGAAATTCCACAATATATTTATATAAACAGGGTTATATCTGTTCTATGTAATATCTTCCTTTAGTTTTCAAAAGATGATAATGTATTGGTGATAGATCTCAAGTAAAGATTTGTTCTTTCGATGTCATCTGATGTTCTGAAATAATAAAGAAACAGCATAAGATATAAAGGATAGTTAGTTAAAAGGTAGAGATTCAACAGTGGAAACTTTACTACATTTCTATATTAATAAACTTAATATATAAACCTCAGCCAGGACTATTGAGCTTATCCAATGTATCCAACCTCTTTTCAAGACTAAGATGTGTTCTATATTATAATATAGCACACATACACACACAGATATACCTGTTTAATATTGAAGAAAGTGAGAATGAGTACTCAATATATATATACACACACACATATATAGATATAGATATATATAGGAAAAAGTATGACCCCGACGGCAGAGCTCAAGCCGTTTCGACGGCTATTTCTGGACTAAATTAGAATTTTTAGCCTGGTGAATAAATGGGCTATTTATTCACAGGGCTAAAAATTCTAATTTAGTCCAGAAATAGCCGTCGAAACGGCTTGAGCTCTGCCGTCGGGGTCATACTTTTTCCTGTTTCCCACTCTACTACCTTAAGTATTGATTACTCTCATGCGTTATGGTCCATTTGGTTCCTTACCACAATTCCTTTGTTATATATATATGTGTGTTTTAAGAAGCGAATTCGTTCTGTTGTTAGTGTAGTTTTTGTATAACAGAAAAGTGTTTTTCAATAACCTTTCAGCTTGGCATAAGCTAATGCCGTGACGGTGATGAATTTGTTTTGCAAGGTTTTTGATATGAAATCGTGTGTCGAAACAAATATTGTTATACTTGGGGAGGGTCATATTGTAATAATATTGCCAGAAATAATAACCAACCAAAAAGTGAGTGTGTTCTGTTATTATTTCTGGCAATATTATTACAACAATATGACCCTCCCCAAGTATAACAATATATATATAGAGAGAGATATGAATCATCTATACATCCGAATTAAAGAGCACAAACACAGAAATGATTCTATGTTAAGGAACACTTGCAGAAACACATTGCATGAGTAAGCTTTATCTGAACCAATTACAGTTAAGTATACGATTTTACTCTAAGATGAATACTTCTGCTGCAATTGTCTCACCAGGAAGATGACATCGGCAGTGCCTCCCTCCAGCACAAGCCTGAACTGCATCTCATCAAGGATAATTCTGTCTCTAATCAGGTCAGGCTTCTGTCTGCTACTGGTACTATGTAACCCAGTATAACCTGCTTCATGGTCGAGTGGTCGGTGACTAAACCAGCTCCACCCACAGGACTCTGGCATGGTGAAGAGCGTAATTGAAACCCCAGCAGGACAAACAAACAAAAAAAAAAACGAGCTGTTAAAAAGGGCGGACGAACTCTTCAGCGTCAACGGCCACCCACCCGAACTATGGGTTAAATAGCCTCAACAACCTGCAAGTGTGGTGAATATGGCTACACCCTGAAGACATGACCAACACCACATCGATAACAGTAGATGTTTATATATATTAATAATAATACTTACATATTAATATAGACCCAATAGGAAGATGTCACAATATGTTTAAGTAGTCAGAACTTAAGTCACCATAGACAATAACAGCTTGAAGAGAACTTCTTGATTTTACAGTAAAACGTTTATATTTTCAGGTCATCGAAATAAAGAATGCTGTAACTATTTCTTTACACGGTTAATTAGTTAATCATCTATATTTAATTAGAGGCAATAATATAGATGTTTATCAAACAATCGCAGGAAATGAACAGAATTTCAGGGGAAGTAACTCTATTTCTAGTTTCGGCATAATTTCCTGCGATTGTTTGATAAACATCTATATTATTGACTCTAATTAAATATAGATGATTGCTAATTAACTGCGTAAAGAAATGGTTACAGAATTCTTTATTATGACGATCTGAAAATATAAACGTTTTACTGTAAAATCTAGAAGTTCTCTTCAAGCTGTTATTATCTATGGTGACAAGTTCTGACTACTTAAACATATTGTGACATCTTCCTATTGGGTCTATATTAATATGTAAGTATTATTATTAATATATATAAACAGCTATATTGTATATGTGTCATTTTACATATATCTCTTTGTTTTGATGTGTTCAGTGAGATAAAGGAAAGAAACTGTAGAAAATAAAGGACTTTTACGTTAGTAAGAATGATGTCTCAATAGTTTCATTGTTTCGTTTTCCTTTCAACACTCCATTCCTATTTTTATTATTCCCCACATGTTAATATCAATAGAAAGATAAAGTTTATTTCTCTACATTGTGTAGACATTATTTACGTTTATTTCTAACATATAAACTGAACAACCCTTGTCAAATATCAGTAATTCGAACTGAAAGCTTGTTAGACATCGATATTAATTATTTACTCAACCAGATAGTGTGAAATATAAATGTACTATAAATAGAGACGTGTATGTATTCGAGAGGCCTAAGTAAACAGAAAAGTCCATAGTTTTAGTAAGCAGAAAAGAAAACAGGACTCTGATATGATCAACGAAGCCGCCGTGTTCTATATACAGAAAAGGTAGACTTATTAATATAATTACATTTGGAATGTAAGGCGCGTAGCTTACTGGATTCACAATCGTGAGTTCGATTCCCGGAACGGGTGATTCGTTGTATTCTTGAGCAAGACATTTTATTTTAGCTATAGAAATGAGTTGTGATGACACTAGTACCAAGCTGTATCGTCCTTTGCCTTTCCCTTGGACAGGGGAGACTGGTGGTACAGAAAGAAACTTTGTTGGTGCGAAACTCATATTTTCGATGGACGTACTGGAAGTAGTTCATAACTTCTATTATTTAGGTGATCTAATTAGCAAGTGGATGAGGTGGACACTAAAAACATAAGAATTGGCTGGGAAATGTTCACGGAGTTGATACCTCTGCCAGCAGCAACAAAACTTTTCTCTGATTGTACAAGGGAAGGCATCTGATCTGTCCACCTTCGTTGTCCCCGACTATCCCCTACTGGGTGGATACATTAGATGGATTTAAATATTTAGAAGAACCTTTATATCTACAGTTTATCATTATAGAAATGTAGTAAAATTTGTGTTGTTGAACCTTTACTTTTTAAGTGTTTTCTACCTCTTTATGTTTTTGAAAAATATATTTTTATTATTTCAGAATATCAGATGACATTGGCATAACATAATTTTTTACTTGAGATCCATCACTAATATTTGTCATCGCTTAAAGACTAAAGGAAGATATTATTCAGAACAAATATAACCCTGTTTATATCGTGGAAGTTGTCTTCTTTAAATTATCAACAAGCTCCCAGGTCTTTTAAATTGAGATTAATAGCAACATTTCTCTTCTTTCTCTGTCTGGAATGTGTATAAAATGAATTTACATTCCAATTAAACTGGGACACATTTACAAAATAGTTTGTATCAACTGTTGATGGAAAGGCCATAGAAGAAATATTTGTTAGGCATCATCTCTGAAAACAAAGAGAAGGGAATATCAAAATATTGTGGTGAGAAACAAATATAGAAAATGAATTATGTGAGAACCAGCTTCAATATAAAATATAACTGAGCCTGATTAATTTTCCACAGGAGATGCCGAAAGAGATGAGAGAAACATCATACCACTGTAATATTTGTGGTAAATCATTCTCTCAAAATTGTTACCTCACTATTCACAAACGTATTCATACAGGGGAGAAACCATATCACTGTGATACCTGTGACAAATCGTTCTATGCAAGAGGCAAGTTAACTGCTCACAAGCGCATTCATTCAGGAAAGAAGCCATATCAATGTGATGTCTGTGGTAAATCATTCTCTCACAAAAGTACCCTAAAAACTCACACATATATTCATACAGGAGAGAAACCATACCACTGTGATATCTGTGGGAAATCATTCTCTGAGAGTGGTGATATAACTATACATAAACGGATTCACACAGGAGAGAAACCATACCACTGTGATATTTGTGGTAAATCTTTTTCTCACAAAGGTAACCTAAGTACTCATAAACGAATTCATACAGGAGAAAAACCATATCACTGTGATGTCTGTGGGAAATCATTCTCTCAGTGTGGGGTCTTAACTACACACAAACGTATTCATACAGGGGAGAAACCATATCACTGTGATATCTGTGGGAAGTCCTTTTCTGAAAATGGTCACTTAACTAGCCACAATCGCATTCATACAGGGGAAAAACCATATCGGTGTAATATCTGTGGTGTATCATTCACAAGAGGAAATACCTTAATTACTCACACATACATTCATACAGGAGAGAAGCCATATCATTGTGATATCTGTGGTAAATCGTTCTCTGAAAGGAGTCACTTAACTAAACACAAACGGATCCATACAGGAGAGAAACCATATCAGTGTCAAATCTGTGGTAAAGCATTCTCTGGTAGTAGCGATTTAACTACCCATGTACGTATACATACAGGAGAGAAACCATATCATTGTGTTGTCTGTGGTAAATCTTTTTCTCAAAAATATCCTTTAACTACACATGTATGTATTCATACAAAAAAGTGACTGCGTCAGTATCAAAAGTAATTCTGTGAAAAAATTAAACATAAATGTATTGACACAAGAAAGAACCTCCCAATATTATATCTTGGTAACCACAACTGTATCTACATTTGTGAGATAACTTACTACTCTGATATTTTATTAAAAACTTTCTTTCAGAATATTCATATATAATCTTTTGTCATCTCAACTATGGAGCCCAGAATCCTGAGTTCTGGCCTCATCATTCTTTGTAAATGTTCTTAACTTAAAATTGAAATAAAGTTGATTTACTCTGAAATTCTTCTTCTGTTATCTTATATGTAGAACATCTCAACAAAATTTGTATTAAGACAACCATAAACAGTAGAATTTACATTCAACACCGTTCTCTCTCTTGCACTCTTCTCAGTGATCACAACTACATTAGAATTGATGTAGATATTCATACCAGTGTGTAACTGTACAAACATATTGTCACCAAATTTAGGTGGCACTCAACTTTTAAAGGATTTTCCTGAATATATTCACTGTATATATTCACCTAAAGCTTCCTTTAGAAATATACAGAAGCTGAAAGAACCTTCAGCTGGGGGAAAAATTAAGAGATCCTTATTGATGCTGACTACAAAAGGGAAGAAGTAATGGAGGTTTATAACCTAGAAGAAAATTGAGAATTTCTACAACCCCACCTGGTGAAGGCCATAGACTTGACCCAGGTTGATGGGAAGTGACATGGTGAAGGAATGATAGAACAGATAGAGCCATGATGCTAAAGAAGAGAAAAGGTCTATAAGGAGATGCAACTAATCTACTAGCCAGTGAACAATATAGTAGAAATAGTGATTAGTTAGTTAGGTCTATAGTTAATTAGTAGTAGAAGGTGTCATACCTAATGATTGGTACAGCAGTGTCATTGTCAACTATTATAAGAGCAATGTTTAAGTAATAGTGTATGTTGCCATACCGAGTGATTGGTACAGTAGTGTCATTGTCAACTATTACAAGAGAAAAGGTGCAGTACAGAGAGGTATCAAGTGGGATTACAGAGTGGGGAATTCTGTCAAAAGCCTTCTCCAGATTTACAAATGTTAAAACTAAAAAGGTGTGGAAACTCGTCATGTATGTAAGTGAAAAGCGGGCGTTAAACGACGACAATGATGATTATATGTGTGACTGTAATATTTTGAGCCAATGGATGGATGGTAAACTTAATATCAACTGTCAAGAACATGCTGACAACCTGACCTGGGTGAACTGTTACGTTGACCAAAATTAGCGCACCACCATAGCAAAAAGTTAAGGGAAATATACTGATTTAGACTTACACAAATAATAAAATGCGTTAAAGATATATATGTTGAGCTACTATTTCTTGCAATGGCAAGAATACGGTGGTAGCTTGTGTATTAAGTATTACAAAATATCCCCAAACCAGTAACTTTGAAAGGTACATTTAATCTGTGTTCGTGTACTACAGTGGCAAATAATGTTTATGTGCTTTTGGAGGCATTTTGCCAAAAGCTTGGACTTTTGTCTGGTGAAAGAGTATTGATTAAAAAAAAGATATTATCAAATATACAGATTTTAGACGATAAAAGAAATTTAAAATCCTTCCTCAAACACCTCGGGTGTTATTAAATGTTTTGTTGAATCTAAAATTAGAGTTACTTCCCCTGGCAGTTTATTGTTAACTCTTCTGAAATAATTCTGTTCATTTCCTGCGATTGTTTGATAAACATCTATATTATTGGCTCTAATTAAATAAAGATGATTAACTAATTAACCGTGTAAAGAAATAGTTACAGCATTCTTTATTATGATGATCTGAAAATATAAACGTTTTACTGTAAAATCTAGAAGTTCTCCTCAAGCTGTTATTATCTATGGTGACAAGTTCTGACTACTTAAACATATTGTGACATCTTCCTATTGGGTCTGTATTAATATGTAAGTATTATTATTAATATATATAAACAGCTATATTGTATATGTGTCATTTTACATATATCTCTTTGTTTTGATGTGTTCAGTGAGGTAAAGGAAAGAAACTGTAGAAAATAAAGAAGAACTTTTACGTTAGTAAGAATGATGTCTCAATAGTTTCATTGTTTCGTTTTCCTTTCGACACTCCATTCCTATTTTTATTGTTCCCCACATGTTAATATCAATAGAAAGATACTATTTCTCTACATTGTCTAGACATTATTTACGTTGGTGGTAGAGAAAACACTATATATATATATATACACATAGAAGTAGTTCCACAACAGTTCACCATATCGAGAATAAATGTTTCACCTTAAACGGTTCTTCAGCTCGGTCTGAGTGTAGTCGTACGGTAAAGGAAAACCAAGCGATATATGGTTGTCTCTCCTTTTCCGTACAACTCCACCCAGACCGAGTTGGAGATCCGCTTAAGGTGAAACATTTGTTCTCGGTATGGTGAATTAACTGTTGTGGAACTACTTCTACCAAACTCGTCCCATGGACTGAGTGCTCTATTACTACGGATATAACTCTCCAGCGTTCTACTATTATATATATATATATATATATATATATATATATATATATATATATATATATATATATATATCCCGGGTTCAATCGGGGGTAACCACAGTAAGTAAGGTAATCAATACATAGCAGAGTATAAATATTTACTATAGAAATGGCTTCTACAGAACTAGAACTGTTTTATTCGGAAGAAATCGCCAGGAAAGCCCTGGGCTTTCCTGTAGAAGCATTTCTATATTATATAAATATATATATATATATATATATAATATATATTTGTACACAAACGCCGGACAACAGAGGCCACGTACCGTTCCTCTCCGACTAAAAACTCCCCCCCCCCCTCGAAAAAACCCAGTTGTGGGATGCGAAATCCGAAATATAGGGACAATTAAATCTCTTCCAAGGTAACTCTATCTCGTGTTATTATTTTTACGCTCTTTCCTACGCTCCTCTACACACTATACATGTCATTCTACATTTCCTCTTACATCTCTCTCTTCACCACCTGATTCTGTTACCCGGAGATTTACCCATCTGCATTGTTGAGGCTACCAAAACGACCAAATTTTTTAATGTATATATATATATATATATATATATCGACAGTCGATTGACAAGAGCAATCTGGAGTGAAGTGTTTCATCCCAAAACAATACTTTCCAGGAATTGAACCTACGACAGATATCGATATTATTTACCCTCCCATATAGTTTGATAAATGTGTATCCTACAGTCATGAAAAAGGGATGGGAACATTGGATAAGTTGAAATGTTTAGTAAAAACTTTATATTTATAATTTATCAATATAGAAATATAGTAAAATTTCTCTATTCTTTTAGTATCCTTTATATCTTATACTGTTGCTTTATTATTTCAGAATATCAGAGGACATTGGCATAACAGCATATATTTCTTGTGATCCATCATCAATATTTATAAACTTTTGAAGACAAAGAGAAAATTTTATACAGAAGAAATATAACTCTGTTTATATAAATCTCTGGTATAATTACTGTAAAATATTTCCTCTCAACTAAGATTTCTCTACAATATTTCCCTTCTTCATTGTCCAGAAAGTGTACAAGATAATTTTCATTTCATAATTTTACCATTTGTTGTTTAACACTTGAACAAAAATAAGAAAATTATCTGTATCGTGTTGCATGAGAAGAATCAGTATGGAGACTGAAGATAAAAATAAAACTATAGAGGTGCCAAAAGAAATTGGAAAATCATCACATCACTGTGATATCTGTGATAAATCTTTCTCCCGAAAATGTTACCTTACTGTTCACAAACGTATTCATACCAGAGAGAAGCTATATCACTGTGATACCTGTGACAAATCATTTTCTCGGAAATGTTACCTTACTCTTCATAAACGTATTCATACAGGTGAGAAACCATATCACTGTGATATCTGTGATAAATCATTCTCTCAGAAATGTTACCTTACTATTCACAAACGTATTCATACAGGAGAGAAGCCATATCACTGTGATATCTGTGACAAATCATTTTCTCAGAAATGTTACATTACTATTCACAATCGTATACATACAGGAGAGAAGCCATATCATTGTGATATCTGTGATAAATCATTCTCTCAAAAATGTTACTTCACTACTCACAAACATATTCATACAGGGGAGAAACCATATGATTGTGATATCTGTGGTAAATCACTTTCTGGAAGAAGTAAGTTAAATGCTCACAAGCGCATTCATACAGGAGAGAAGCCATATCAGTGTGATATCTGTGGTAAATCATTCTCTCTTAAAACTACCTTAAAAACTCACACATACATTCATACAGGAGAGAAACCATATCACTGTGATATCTGTGATAAATCATTCTCTCAGTTTGGGACCTTAAGTACACACAAACGTATTCATACAGTGACCAATCCATATAACTGTGATATCTGTGGTAAATCTTGCTCTCAGAAATGTTATCTAAGTAATCCTAAACGCATTCATCACTGTGATGTCTGTGGTAAATCATTCTATCAGTTTGGGACCTTAACTATACACAAACGCATTCATACAGGGGAGAAGCCATATCACTGTGATATCTGTGGTAAGTCATTCGCTGAAAATACTCGCTTAACTTGCCACTATCGTATTCATACTGGGGAAAAACCATATCAGTGTAATATCTGTGGTGTATCATTCACAAGACGAAATACCTTAATTACTCACACATACACACATACAGGAGAGAAGCCATATCATTGTGATATCTGTGGTAAATCATTCTCTGAAACAAGTCACTTAACTAAACACAAACGGATTCACACGGGAGAGAAACCATATCAGTGTCAAGTGTGCAGTAAATCATTCTCTGGTAGTAGCGATTTAACTTCCCATGTACGTATACATACAGGTGAGAAACCACATCATTGTGATGTCTGTGGTAAATCATTCACTCAAAAATATCTTTTAACTACACATGTATGCACTCATACAAAAGAGTGACTGTGTTGATGTCAAAAATAATTCTTTAAGAAAAATATCTCTTATAACCATAAATGTATTGACACAAGAAAGAAGATACAAAACCATGATAACCACAACTATATTTACATTTGGGAAATATTTTTAATACCAACAGTATTTCCAAATACTCATATACATTTCATATAACATATTTCAAGAAGGGATCAAAGATGATGTTGATTTGACATTGTCTATCTTATCTCAGACCTTGATAATCTGTCGAATCCATGCCAACAGGGAAAGCAGACATAAAATGTTGATGCTGATGAAGATGTAGATAAATAACTGAGAAATGTATTCTCACAAATCAGAAATTACATCACTGTGAAGTTATTATATCATATATAAAAACACATATCATCATCATTTAATATCTGTTTTTCCTATCAAAGGGTGGATTAATCATCACAGACTGAGTCAGTTCTCAAGCAGAGTTACTGACAATTTTGCTTGTGCCTCGAAACTTTGCCTGCATAACAGGAAATATTTTATATCATTATAGGGTATAGGTACAATATATTATATTCTAGGTCTTGTATACATTCTTTCATGTATCTTATGTATAGAAATTTTATTATGGGAATATTGCATCATTGGAATAATTCTGTTGTTGGTAAAATTTATATAATCTTATATCTTATTTATATCACAATTCCTTCATGACTTGATTAAACTAAATGTTAATTTACAATTGTCATTGTTACCTTAAACATAATATAACATAAAATGGATGATATTATTTATAAATCATCATCAATGTTTCTATGTCCATTTTTTATATTTGTAAAGGTTGATACAGAATATTACCATATTTTTCTCAATCTTTTGTCATCTCAACTGTGGAGCCCAGAATCCTGAGTTCTGGCCTCATCATTCTTTGTAAAATGTTCTTAACTTAAAATTGAAATAAAGTTGATTTACTCTGAAATTCTTCTTCTGTTATCTTTTATGTAGAACATCTCACCAAAACTTGTGTTAGGACAACCATAAACTGTAGAATTTACATTCAACACCGTTCTCTCTCTCGCACTCTTCTCAGTGATCACAACTATATTAGAATTGATGTAGATCTTTATACCAGTGTGTAACTGTATTGTCACCAAATTTAGGTGGCACTCAACTATTCCAGGATTCTCCTCAATACATTCACTTTATCAAAAGCTTCCATTAACCCAACAAAAAAAACTTAATAAATAAAGAATCCTTGCTCTAAGAACTTTTCCTTTAATGTCTGATATCAAAGAACATATCTTTGGCTCTGGCACCAGATCTAAATTCCCATGGTGACTCTGGGACACCGATGGAATATATGTATATCTGCAGAGTGCTCAAAGCTGATGGAATCTATGAAGACTTCGGATGAGGTGATAAAAGCTGACCTTGCACAATTGCATCTCTCAAAGGTAATAACTCAGGACCGTAATCTCTGGCACTATGCAGTAATACAGAAGACCTACCTTCCCGTATGCAGGAGCTGAGGCATACATCTAGTATGCACCACCTTTCCTTCCACACACCTCCCACGCTGTAATTACTCCACTCCTATATCTACCTCCCTGATTCTCCATGCATCTCTCCCACCCAACTCCCCAATCCACACCATAAAGTGGTCATTCTGGAGTCATGACAAAAAGCACCCAGTCCCCATTGTAAAGTGGTCGTGTAGGTATCACAATAAAAAGCACACAGTACATACTGTAAATGTGGTTGGCGTTAGGAAGAACATCCAAACAGAAACCAAGCCAAAATTTGTTGTGTGAGCAAAACAGGGTCTTCCGACATGGATGTCTTACAACGGGACAGCACGTCTTACAACCGGACAGCACGTCTTACCCATGCTAGCGTGGAAAATGGACGTTAAACAATGATGATGATGATATATGTGTCCGTGTGTTATACTTTGACTCACTGGATGGATGGTAAATTTAATATCACCTGGCCTGGGTGAGCTGTTACGTCGACCAAGATTAGCGCACCACCATAGCAGAAAGTTTAGGGAAATATTACTGATATAGAATTACACAAAGAATAAAATGCGAGGGAAAACATTATTCGTTAAAGATATACATATTGAGTTATTGTTTCTTTGAATGGCAAAATACATTCGTAGCTTGTGTATTAAGTATTACAAAATATCCCCAAACCAGTAACTTTGAAAAGTATATTTAATCTGCGTTCGTGCACTACAGTGCCAAATAATGTTTGTTATTTGCAAGTATCATTCCCAAAAGCTTGGACTTTTGTCTGGTGAAAGAGTATTGATTAAAAAAGATATTATCAAATATACAGATTTTAGACGATAAAAGAAATTTAAAATCCTTCCCCAAACACCTCGGGTGTTATTAAATGTTTTGTTGAATCTAAAATTAGAGTTACTTCCCCTGGCAGTTTATTGTTAACTCTTCTGAAATAATTCTGTTCATTTCCTGCGATTGTTTGATAAACATCTATATTATTGGCTCTAATTAAATAAAGATGATTAACTAATTAACCGTGTAAAGAAATAGTTATAGCATTCTTTATTATGATGATCTGAAAATATAAACGTTTTACTGTAAAATCTAGAAGTTCTCTTGAAGCTGTTATTATCTATGGTGACAAGTTCTGACTACTTAAACATATTGTGACATCTTCCTATTGGGTCTGTATTAATATGTAAGTATTATTATTAATATATATAAACAGCTATATTGTATATGTGTCATTTTACATATATCTCTTTGTTTTGATGTGTTCAGTGAGGTAAAGGAAAGAAACTGTAGAAAATAAAGAAGAACTTTTACGTTAGTAAGAATGATGTCTCAATAGTTTCATTGTTTCGTTTTCCTTTCGACACTCCATTCCTATTTTTATTGTTCCCCACATGTTAATATCAATAGAAAGATACTATTTCTCTACATTGTCTAGACATTATTTACGTTTATTTCTAACATATAAACTTAACAACCTTTGTCAAATATCAGTAATTCGAACCGAAAGCTTGTTCTAAAGTTTAAAGTCTGTCCGATCCAAGTGTTTATCCCGTTGTTCGTGGATTGAAGCGACTGAGACCCCCCCCCCCCATGCGCCTGGACATGACGCCAGTCCATCAGAGGTTTAAGCCCACAGCTTTTGCTGGTACTCATTATTCAGCTGGGTATACTGGAGCAACCTGGAGTCAGGTGTTTCGCTCAAGAACACAATACTTTCCAGAAATCGAACCCACGACAGACATCGATATTATTTACACTTCCACATAGTTTGATAAATGTGTATCCGACAGTCATGAAAAAGGGATGGGAACATTGGATAAGTTGAAATGTTTAGTTAAAACTTTATATTTATAATTTATCAATATAGAAATATAGTAAAATTTCTCTATTCTTTTAGTATCCTTTATATCTTATACTGTTGCTTTATTATTTCAGAATATCAGAGGACATTGGCATAACAGCATCTGTTTCTTGTGATCTATCATCAATATTTATAAACTTTTGAAGACAAAGAGAAAATTTTATACAGAAGAAATATAACTCTGTTTATATAAATCTCTGGTATAATTACTGTAAAATATAACCTCTGAACTAAGATCTCTCTACAATATTTCCCTTCTTCATTGTCCAGAAAGTGTACAAGATAATTTTCATTTCATAATTTTACCTTTTGTTGTTTAACACTTGAACGAAAATAAGAAAATTATCTGTATCGTGTTGCATGAGAAGAATCAGTATGGAGACTGACGATAAAACTAAAACTATAGAGGTGCCAAAAGAAATTGGAAAATCATCAGGTCACTGTGATATCTGTGATAAATCTTTCTCTCAGAAATGCTACCTTAGTATTCACAAACGTATTCATACAGGTGAGAAACCATACCACTGTGATATCTGTGATAAATCTTTCTCGCAGAAATGCTACCTTAGTATTCACAAACGTATTCATACAGGTGAGAAACCATATCACTGTGATATCTGTGATAAATCTTTCTCTCAAAAATGTTACCTCGCTATTCACAAACGTATTCATACAGGAGAGAAGCTATACAATTGTGATATCTGTGGTAAATCATTCTCAGCAAGTGGTAAGTTAACAACTCACAAATATATTCATACAGGGAAGAAACCATATGATTGTAATATCTGTGGTAAATCATTCTCTGCAAGAGGTAAGTTAACTTCTCACAAACGTATCCATACAGGAGAGAAGCCGTATCAGTGTGATATCTGTGATAAATCTTTCTCTCACAAAGGTACCCTAAAAACTCATCGATATATTCATATGGGAAAGAAACCATACCACTGTGATATCTGTGGGAAATCATTCTCTAAGAGTGGTGATATAACTATACATAAACGGATTCACACAGGAGAGAAACCATACCACTGTGATATTTGTGGTAAATATTTTTCTCAGAAATGTAACTTAAGTAATCATAAACGCATTCATACAGGAGAAAAACCATATCATTGTGATGTCTGTGGTAAATCATTCTCTCAGTGTGGGGTCTTAACGACACACAAACGTATTCATACAGGGGAGAAACCATATCACTGTGATATCTGTGGGAAGTCCTTTTCTGAAAATGGTCACTTAACTAGCCACAATCGCATTCATACAGGGGAAAAACCATATCAGTGTAATATCTGTGGTGTATCATTCAAAAGAGGAAATACCTTAATTACTCACACATACATTCATACAGGAGAGAAGCCATATCATTGTGATATCTGCGGTAAATCGTTCTCTGAAAGGAGTCACTTAACTAAACACAAACGGATCCATACAGGAGAGAAACCATATCAGTGTCAAATCTGTGGTAAAGCATTCTCTGGTAGTAGCGATTTAACTACCCATGTACGTATACATACAGGAGAGAAACCATATCATTGTGTTATCTGTGGTAAATCTTTCTCTCAAAAATATCCTTTAACTACACATGTATGCATTCATACAAAAAAGTGACTGCGTCAGTATCAAAAGTAATTCTGTGAAAAAATTAAACATAAATGTATTGACACAAGAAAGAACCTCCCAATATTATATCTTGAGTAACCACAACTGTATCTACATTTGTGAGATAACTTACTACTCTGATATTTTATTAAAAACTTTCTTTCAGAATATTCATATATAATCTTTTGTCATCTCAACTATGGAGCCCAGAATCCTGAGTTCTGGCCTCATCAGTCTTTGTAAATGTTCTTAACTTTTAATTTGAATAAAGTTGATTTACTCTGAAATTCTTCTGTCATCTTATATGTAGAACATCTCACCAAAATTTGTCTTAGCACAACCATAAACAGTAGAATTCACAGTATTTATCAATGTATAATAAATGTTACATTTCTCCATAATAATTTGTTGACCTTATTTGATACTAACAAGGTTATCATGCAGAGTGAATGAGAAATAAACTATAAGATAACTTTGTATATTAAATGATAATAATTGTTTCTACTTTTGGCACAAGGCCAGCAATTACCTCAGTGCATTACTGGTACTTTATTTTATCGATCCCGTAAGGATGAAAGGCAAAGTTAACTTCGGCAGGATTTGAACTCAGAATAGCAACTCTATGCGTCAAAGCATGGCGTCCGACCCTCTACCGATACTGCCAATCCACCGCCCCTTATTAAATGATAATAATGGTGGTTACTTGGTGAACATGTAGCTGGTTAGTTTGATGGTAGCTCAGTTATATTATCCACGTGATCCATAATGTTGAACTCTTCTAGGAATCTCTAACTGTAGCTTTATTCTCCCTGTCAATTACTTTCACAAGTTGTTCAACCCTTCAGCATCTAAACCAGTCGTATCCAGCCAGAATTCTCTCACCCCTTTCTATTCAAACTGGCCACACATACTGATGTTAAGGTATTGTTCTCAAAATCTCGTAGATTCAATATTATGTAAAATAAAGCTTATATGTATATGTTGTTGATATTTACAGAAAATAATTGTTTTTCTATGCTTTTGCTTACATCTTATATTAAATTGTTTATTTTATTTAATAATCTGTAAATATAATGAAATTTCTTGCAATATCCTTTAGAAAATTCAGTTTGGAATCTTAATTGAAAATGTACTTTTATAAACTTAAAGCAATATTAATGGAAGTAATCATATATGCAAGGGAAACGAGTTAAAAAGCTTTCAGATAAGAAGCCCTGAAGTTAACTATCACACCTTGATCCATTGGCTGGAATGAAAGTTGTTTTTGAGGATATATTTAACATACACTTTATCAGAAAAGTTATTTAAGTTCAGAGTGGCTTGGTGCATTGTTTAACCCTTTAGCATTTACATTACTCTATATTGTATTTTCATGGTAAAGGCTTTATCTCACATAACATTTACATTACTCTATATTTTCATGCTAAAGGCTTTATCTTACATAACATTTACATTACTCTATATTTACTATTGTATTTTCATGCTAAAGGCTTTATCTCACATAACATTTACATTACTCTATATTTACTATTGTATTTTCATGCTAAAGGCTTTATCTCACATACCATTTGCATTACTCTATATATACTATTATATTTTCATGCTAAAGGAGTTATCTCATAATATCGAATCTATGAGATTTTGATATTATTTATTTTGAGAACAATACTTTAATGTCTGTATGAGTGGCAGGTTATGGCTGGTTTGAACAGAAAGAGGTGAGTTTAAATGCTAAAGGGTTAAGGGGAGCAAAGCTGTGTGGAAAATACGTTTGTTGCTATATCTTTCTACAGCAGGACAAAATATATTTGTAAACCATTCTTCAAAAAGGTTCTTAGTTATCTCATCATCATTTTTACATTTGCATGCGTTGGACAGGTCTTTCTCAACACAGCACTTCTCCACATGTTCCACACTTGCATGGGTTGGACAGGTCCTTCTTAGCACAACACACATCGTTCCATTCACCATGTTTCTTCGTCATCAGAAGATATATACATCAGCTAAACAACCCCAATGAAATATGTACACTCTGTCAGTATCACTGAAATGGAAGTACTGATTTGCATATTATTAGCCAAACATTACTCAGGATCATAAAGGAAAATTTCAAATTCAGTATTTTCAATTCCCTTTTTCTCTTTATCCATAACTGAAAACTATCAACCATAAAGCTTAAATCCAGACCTTAATTTATCGGTGTTGCCGTGGAGTTGGTGATCCTTAAATCTATAATCAAATGGTAAAAATTACAGAACCACTGAATCAAATAAATATCCTTTAATATTGAGGTAGGTGTGGTCAAGAAGGGTGATTTGAAACCATGTGGTTATAAATTATTTTGGGTGTCTTCAGCTTAGAGTGAATGACTGAAACTGTGTTTTTGAATGAAACGAAAACCGACATTGAATTGATAGTAATGTAAGTAAAATAGTTTAAAGTGTGTAGGTTCATGTCCATGAAAATATTAGTTCTCATGCCAGTAATTAGATGTCAATTAAATATGCTTTTTTAAAATTATAAATAAATCTTTAAAGAAAGTTTTTCAAAGTAAATACAATGTCTTTTAAATAAATTACAATTAAAACTATAAATAAATTCTATTTAAAGTAAATAATGTTTTATCAAATACATATCCCCTTTAAAACAATAAATGTCTTGTAAGAATGTTATGATATTTCCTTCAAGTATATAATTCAAAGTTTTTCAAGCTGTTGATGGTCTTATATATCATCATCATCATTTAATGTCTGCTTTCCCTGCTAGCATGGCTTGGACGGGTCAGTACTGTCTTTCAAGTGTTTAGGATTCTGTCATTTGGTGTTATGATCAACAGTGGGACAAATTTATTTCTAACATAACTGTAAAGTAATATCTCATTAAAGCCTTCACAGAATTTCCATTTCTTTTCCTGCCAATATTTTACATTTCACCAGCCATGATTTTCTTCAGCCCCCCCCCCCCCCCCCCATGTGTGTAACAGTGATCCTGTATCTCATTGCCAGATGAGTGTATTTGGGGTGAAAGTTCTGCCTTCATTACTGCACTGTATATACCATGACCTGAAGTTTGATATTGCTGCACTCACTGTTCTGTATGAAGAGCTATATGTGTGTTTAAGTTACCTTTTCGAGAGAAAGATTTACCACAGATATCACAGTGATGTGGTTGCTCCCCTGTATGAATGTGTTTGTGTCTAGTTAAGGTATTTCTATGAGAGAATGATTCTCCACAGACATCACAGTGATATGGCTTTTCAACTGTATGTATACGTTTATGTGTAGTTAGCTCATTATTCTGAGAGAATGATTGACCACAGGTGTCACAGTGATGTGCCAGTTCACCTGTATGAATACGTTTGTGTTTAGTTAAAGCATTTTCATGAGAGAATGATTTACCACAGATATCACATTTACATGGTTTCACACCTATGTGGTTACGTTCATGTATATGTAAGCTACTTCTATGACAAAATGATTTACCACATGTATCACAGTGATATGGCTTCTCTCCTGTATGACTGCGTTTGTGTTTAGCTAAGTGACTAGTTACTGAGAATGATTCACCACAGATATTACAGTGAAATGGTTTTTCTCCTGTATGAATCCGTTTGTGAGCAATTAAGGTACTTTTTGAAGAAAATGATTCACCACATGTATCACAGTGATGTGGTTTCTCACCTGTATGAATACGCTTGTGTACAGTAACACTATTGCCATCAGAGAAAGACTTACCACAAATATCACAGTGATATGGTTTCTCTCCTGTATGAATACGTGTGTGTATAGTTAAGCTATTTTTATGAGAGAACGATTTCCCACAGACATCACAGTGATATGGTTTCTCTCCTGTATGAGTACGTTTGTGAGTATTTAAGTGACCACTTATGGCAAATGATTTACCACAGATATCACAGAGATATGGCTTTTCTCCTGTGTGAATGCGTTTGTGTTTATATAAGCTTCCTGTATCAGAGAATGATTTACTACAGATATCACAATGATATGGCTTCTTTCCTGTATGACTGTATTTGTGAATAGTTACCTCATCATTTCGAGAGAATGCTTTACCACAAATATCACAGTGATATGGTTTCTCTCCTGTATGAATTCGTTTGTGAATGGTAAGGTTACTTTTTGTAGAGAATGACTTCTTACAGACATCACAGTGGTGTGATGATTTTCCCGTCGCTTTTGACATCTCTTTATATATTTATATCTGTTCTGTATAAAATCTTCCTTTAGTCTTCAAAAGATGATAATATATTGGTGATAGATCTCAAGTAAACATTTCTTTTTCCGATGTCATCTGATATTCTGAAATAATAAAGACACAGTATAAGACATAAAGGATAGTTAGTTAACAGGTAAAAATTCAACAGTAAAAATTTAATCCGTTATTTTCCTCGGAAGAAGAGATATTAATCTCGAAATATGAGGACATATGAATAAATTAAAGTAAAAAAACAAACCCTGTTTCTTACGGTTTAATTTTTCTCCAACCAAACCTGCATTGTTGTGGCTTTCCAACTTTGAATCGTTTAAGTAGATTTCTATATTGATAAACTTAATTAACGAGGGTCAACTGAAAAGTTCACAAGCTGACCAAGATACTCTCTTGGAATAACTAAATGATGTGTGGAAAAGTATATAGCTATGTCCCACGTGTGTTGCGGTGTTTCATATTCTTTTACGCATAAATCCTTTATTGTACATATACAAATCAATCAGGTACTGTTTATTTTCATTTTATCATGTACAGAGTTGTGACTGGTAGATAGTATCAGCAATGGAAACATTGTTTCCTTGGTCCGATTTGATGAGTTCCACCAACTCAGTAAGCGAGGTCTGGGATCTTGTCGATTGATTACAAATACACATTTTATTGATCTACAGTGATTGGTTATAGACTAGCATCCGATACAGCCGACAATTAAATGATAAAAAATACTAACAAACAGCAGACACCCATCCAGGTTCAGCTGGCCTCCTGCGAGGTTGCATCTCATAGTATTTTTGCAGGGTGTTTAAAATCTAGGAGCCCCAGAGCAATTATAATGGGACAATAACATGAAGATAGTTTATAAATTTCTATTTTATTGTCGATTTAAAATCAAATTGCGGTTGTTGTTTACATCCATCACACCATTAATAATCAGCAGACATATCTACACTCTAACGATTTCAATATACACACACAAATTATTGAGAATACATGGCAATAGACAAAGGGAAAAAATACAAAACCGTACACCCAGAGACTTATTTCAATTTGTACAATTTTTACGGTTGTAGAAGATTTCACCGTAATTATTTTGCACACATATAGTCCCCAGGGTCGTCTTAACGCACGGGCATGCTGGGCAGTTGCCTGGGGCCCCCACGAGAATAGGGGGCCCATTTGTATTTTTATTCCTGGGAGTGGTTGTGTAGGTAGGGGCCCCAGTACTCTGCTGTGCCCGGGGGCCTATAATGCTGTTAAGGCGACCCTGATAGTCCCCATACACAAATTACTTTTTAATTCTTAGGAATATTTCGTATTTTTAATAATTAATCTTTCTTTATTTTAAAACAAGTTAACAATAAGATTTAAATAAAGATTCAAAATAAATTATTCGTAATTTGATTTCATATATTTCCAGTTTTGATTCCCTTTCTTGTTATTATCGTCTATATGGAACACTAATTTATACAGTCGCTGTCACATCCAATTACGGTACCTTCAACGTAGACCATAACATATATATATTCTTAAATACAAACACATACTACCAACGAACTAAACTAAATGGACATTAACAATAAAAATGAGTGAAATACAAGACATGAACACATTCAATTAACTACACAGTATAAGAGAGACTGTTGGTGGCATGAGGGACAATTGAAAAGTTCATAGACTGACCAAGATACTCTCATGGAATGACCAAATGAGGTTTATTTTTCAGGGTCCCTGGAAATAAACAATGCTGTTATTTATAAGAGTTGAAATTAAAGCATGAGAGATTTCACAGCTCTAGCATCACTCCTTCACAGTCAGCTTATGAACGTTTCAGCTTACCCTCGTACCAAGACAGTAACCACTACCATCAAGGATGTGAGGGACGAGAGAGTCGTTTATAATGGTACCCCCATGTGATGTGAAGGTAGTATCTTCCTTCTAGATCAATGGCAACAGATAAATCCATTTGACCATTTCCTATCGATCCTGGACAGTCCAAATGGTTCCAGAATTGAAAAGATATTGAATTCTGCAAGAGCTCGTTTTATTATTGTTTTGCAGCATATAGTTACATCCCTTTACGTTCTGAGTTCTAATCCTACAAAGGTTAGCTTCGCCTTTCATCCTAACGGTGGTCGATAATTAAATAAAGTACCCTCCTCCAAAATCATTGGCCTCGTGCCTAAATCAGAAACCATTATTATTTTTTTAATACAGACTCGACTTACAAGAAAATATTTTTCAACTTACAGTTTTTAGATAAAAACTACCAAATAAATAATCTCGTTTGATAAGGTTTCCAAATGAGTTTATCAACCTTTTTTTCTCTCTCTCCATCAATGTTTCTAGTTTTTTCACAATGACGCAGTAAAGCTGACTTTGTTTATCGCCGTAGTTTCGTAATATTTTATATATATTGTATTATTTTATTAAAAGCAAATATCTCGAAAACTACTAAGTCTAGCTCAATGATGTCAAATTTTCTGGGACACCCTGTATATATATATATATATATTACATTATATATATTTTCTAGATCAATAAAAGTTAAATATAGCAGTTTATTCTTGTATAGGAACTGTCCTTGTAGTTGTTTTACTAAAAAGAGGGCATATGTAGTACTTCTCCCAGACATAAAACTGAACTGCATCTTCTCTAATTTGACTCTTTCCCTAATTAGCTATGCTATAACTCTATCCGTCACTTTCATACCCTTGTCCATTAGTTTTATTCCTCTGTAGTTGCTCCTTTCTGGAGCATAATGTTTCCCCATGTAACAATTTACGATTGTAGTGCAGCGCATGTCATTGGGTATGACTCTGTCATGTATTTTCACGTTGACTAGTTCAGCTCCTATTTCAGCATCTTGGATACTATCTCTGGCAGTCCCACATCTTTATTATTCTGCATCTCCGTGACTGCTTCTTTGACCCTATAATCGTTGATTCAAATAGCTAGGTCAGCTGACAGTAATCTCTTTTCCTCCTATTCATCTGCCTGTCATAGTAACATTTCCAGGCCTTTTTCTTTTGAGCACCAGTGTCATTTCTAACACACTTTTCCTCAACATCTCAATTCACACTACCTTGCAATGACTCTGATCCTCATGTCACAAGACATTGTCAAACCTTATTTCAGCCTCTTTCTGTGCTGTGTACACCTGTCATATAGCTTCTCTCTCACGTACCTAGTATCGGTCTCTGCTTCCCCCATTTCTTTAGTCTTTCCACACCTGTCTCTTGGCCTTAATGGTTCCACCACCAGGTCATTCTCTGCCTAGCTGCTGTTTTGAAATATCAAAATATCCACCTACCTGGACAATTCTACCTAATATGACCACTGTCACCAAAACCAAGCTAGTTCTACGCGAGGTTTATCAAAATACAAGAGCCACTGTCTTTAGGTTTGTACAAGTTATGTATGGAGGAGACAATGTAATTGTTATAAAGTGTTTGCAGAGGTGAATCAATTTTGAAAAAAGATAATTTGGATTCTCTACAAAATAACATGTAACAAATATTATCGCTAAATAATTTAATTTTAAAATTTACAAGATTTTAATTTAATGGTTGTAGTCCATGTGGGGATGTTATGTGGTAAGTACTTGGATTTTCACCCACCTGAGTGTAGACCTGACACACCCTAACCTCACTGCCGTGACCTAGGGGGATGTCTCATGTAAAAGAAGAAAATTCATCACCAAAGGTGGCAGTAGATTTTTATTTTCTATGTTGTACTACAATCAACTTGTTTTGGGAGTGCGACTGATTCTTGGTGATAGTCTTATTGCTTGAAGTTTTTATCGATCATCTGAAATTGATTTTACATTAGAGTGTATTGAATAATAAAAAAACAAAACAATATATATAATGAACAACAGCTTTCAGGAACGAATTAAGTTTGTGAACGGAGGTTCCAATGTATTTTACATAACTTTCTCAGTTATTTCTTTTTATTTCACAAATAAAGACTTCCCAAATATTTTAGTGAAAAGGTTTTTCTCTCAAAAGAGAACACGTTTGTAACATACAAAAATAAATGTCCTACTATGTGTGTATGTTGAACAAGTTTAGATTTAAAATAGGATATCTAATGTTGCACATTACCGTATATACTCGAATATAAGCCGAGGAATATGTGACCAAAAAAATCGATGATAGAAGGGTCGGCTTATGTACAAACTTCATTTGCTTATTAACAATTGTTTCAAGCGTGAAGTATAAACACATTTTAAATATTCTTCTGTACACAGAAGAAGAAAAAAAAACATGAGAGAATGTTTTTATGCATTTCAGACAGCAAAGGCTTTTAATACTAAAAAATAACTACACTGCTTCTATGAGTCTGTGTCCGTGAGACATACACACCAGGTCCGAATACAAAGAAACCAAACTCCCACTGTCAGTCTCCGTCTATCCCCATTTCTCACTATTATGAATAAATGGGGTCCATGCTTTGGCCGCTCCGCGGTCCAGGCGGACAGAATAGAGAATGTGTTTCCCCAGATGGCGAAGGAGACACGCTGGAAGAGCCATTTCATCTCGCTTATATTCGAGGCCAATATTTTGACGATTTTCAGCAATATTCTACGTGAATAAGATTTGGAATTTTACCCATTTCTTAGACATAAAATAGTGGGGTTGGCTAATATTCCAGTATACATGGTCTTTCTTTTAGTGTGAAACTGTATGTGTGTAACCAAGTGCGTTTGTGAGTGTGTATTTAAGTTACCATTCGTCTTATGTTACTGTGAAACGGATTTTTTTCCCGTGTGAATTCTTTTATGTTTTGTTAAGTTACTATTATCAACGAAACATTTCCCACATATTTCACAATGATAAGGTTTTTCTCCAGTGTGACTACGTATGTGAATTGTAAGCTTAGAATTCTCAATGAAAGATTTGCCACATATTTCACAACGATAGGGTTTCTCTCCAGTATGTATTCTTTTATGCCTTCTTAAATCACTATTATTAACAAAAGATTTCCCACATATCTCGCAGTGGAACTGTTTCTCTCCAGAATGTATTCTTATGTGTTTTATTAAATTACTGTTATCACCGAAAGATTTACCACATATTTCACAATGATAAGGTTTTTCTCCAGTATGTATTCTTTTATGTCTGTCTAAATCACTGTTATTTACAAAAGATTTCCCACATATTTGACAATAGTAGCGCCTTTCTCCGGTGTGTATTTGATTATGTCTTGCTAAATTACTGTTGTTGACAAAAGATTTTCCACAAATTTCACAATGATACGATTTTTCCCCTGTGTGGTTTCGTATGTGAACAACAAGATTCGAATTCTTGAAGAAAGATTTTCCACATATTTCACAATGAAACTGTTTTTCTCCAATGTGTATTGTTTTGTGCCTTATTAAATTACTTTTATAGGCAAATGACTTTCCACATA
>OZ024755.1:4448476-4485976 GCA_964016885.1 Eledone cirrhosa
TCAGTGCTCCTGTGGGAGCCCCTGCATGGACACACTGGAAGAGGAAGACTGAAGTTAACATATGTTGATGCCCTAAGGACAGACACTGGTCTGTTGGAAACGCAGGACATGGCAGCGATAATGAGGGACAGAGACCGCTAGAGAGAACTCGTCCATGGATCTCAGGAATTTTACCCGCCCTAGATAGATATATGCACTATATATATATATATATATATATATAAATTTTAGTACAACATTAACGAAGCTTTAGTTCGCGGCCAAGCTAACGAATGCAAATTCGGTCTGTAGCTTTAGCACTTGGATGGGGAAAAGTACCCCAGAGTAATAACAATATATATATATACTATATACACACTATATATACACAATATATACACTATATATGTACTTTATATACACCATATATACACACTATATATACACCATTTAGTATACACTATATACACACCACATATACACAATATATACACTATATATATACTTTATATACACCATATATACACTATATACAGGGGTTGGACACAATAATGAAAACACCTAGCATCATAGCATCATAATTTTGAAATATCTATAAAACCATCAAAAGCTTGTTTATTTTTATTTGTCTCGAGGTGGTCTGCAGTAATTTTGGGAGCTGTACCTTTGTGATCCTTTAGTGAAATCATATGATATGATTCCAGTTCCTCAGTGAAATAATAACCCAACCAGGAACTGGGCATATCAGAGTATTGACAAAGTTAAACACTTCAACAACATGTGTACTCGTCTCTACCACACTAACTCGGACTGCCTGAAGAGGTCACAGCCAAAGATGGCTGTCACCGAAATATATATAGCAGTAATAAACGAAGCCAAATTTTAAACATTTGACTTATTTATTTTATTTTTTATATATATATATATATATATATACACACTGGTGTGGTGGTGGAGTGGGGTGGTAGTGTGGTAAGTCTATAAACATTTAAAAACATTTGTACATGTTTGACAAGTCACTTAATGTGAGACTTGTGTGTTGAGGCTGAGACAGTTCAGTGCCCCACCCACATAACTTTCTTTCTACATAGCCTTCTCAATAATCTATATATCCTGCCTCAATAATCAATATATCCTGCCTCAGTAATCTATTGATCCCGTCTTTTGCTGGTCCTGTTTCCTGCCATAATGAACCTACAGGGAAACTGCTTCTCTGGTCATCAGATGCAAAGCAGTGAGTAAGACGTTGCAACACAACCATCAGAATTCTGTTGGTAAGGGTCACTGGCCTCACTGGACAGGATCTTCTTGATGTGATGAGAAATTAGGAAGTCTGGAACGAGAACTTTGTACATGCTGCCCCTTTGATGGAAGGGTTACCCAAGATCTCCCAGTCAGACGGGGAGAGTTGACAGGTCTGTCTTGCAATCATGAGACTCCCAGTTCAATCTTATTGTGTAGCATCTTGGGGCAAATGTCGTTTACCATAGCTTTGTGTCGGGGAGAGTTGACAGGTCTGATAATAGTAGATATATTCGCTATACTTACGTTCCTTGTGTGTCTGCCAGGCTGCTGAATCAAATCTAGTATCTTTAAAATTCTGACCAGCGGCCGCGAAAGTCACCCGGATCAATTCTGCTCGTCCTTTTATATCAAAGTACTTCACTTCGTATTTGTCAGTCATGATTCAGAAATTATTTGCAAATATATTAAGTCAAACTTTTTTAGCTTTAAATGTCTGCTTGCTCCTTTCAAAAGCCAAATACTTGAATTAAACTTTACTGGTCTACAAGTACACGCCGTGTGCAGACATACAATACAGATATATGGGTATATCTGAGTGTTTGTAATTTGATATATGTATGTATGTATGTATATATATAAATATACACATAAAAATGTATACACACACATATATATACACACACACACACACACACACATATATATACATACACACACACACATAATATCTGTATATATATATATATATATATACACACACGCAAAATATATATATATTTATATATATTGTTCATTCGTTCCACGTATTTAGTCGTTTCTTATGCACAACTCTGTTAAATACACATACATACACACACACACATCATCATCATCGTTTAACGTCCATTTTCCACCCACGCTAGCATGGGTTGTGTGTGTGTGTGGGGGGGGGGGGGTATGTTGTTACACAAGATTTGTGCTGACTAACTTTATAACGGGTTTGTTTTTTTTATGAACATTTCCAACAATGGCTTACAAAAATATTTATATAAGCAGACCAAGTTATTCTCATGGAATGACCAAGTGGAAAGAAAGATTGCAGTTATTAATATGAAGAGTTGAAATTAATGTATGCAAGATTTCACAGCTCTAGCATGACTACATCATAGCCAGTCTATGAACTTTTCAGCCCATCCTTGTATGCCTCTTTATAACAGGCACTCAACAAATAATATAAACTGATTATTTCAAGAGAGTTGTTTATTATTTAGTTTTGTCTAAGGGCGGTATCGGTAGAGGGTCGGACACCATGCCTTGCAATAGAGTTACGGCCCTTTATGATCCGAGTTCAAATCTCGCTGAGGTTAACTTTGCCTTTCATCCTTACGGGGTTGATAAAAGAAAGTACCAGTAATTCACTGGGGTAATTGCTGGCCTTGTGCCAAAAGTAGAAACAATTATTTTGACAACCATGAATTCAAATTCCCGTTTAGGTTAGTTTTGTCTTTCATCCTTATGAGGTCGATAAAATAAAGTACCAGTAATGTGCTGGGGTCAATTTAATTGACTGTCATGCAAATATTTTTCTATGGGCGGATATTTCTTAAAACTAAGGCATACACACACACACACTTGATGCTTATATACACACATACTTCATGCATATACACACTTGATGCAGACAGACAATTGACACATACTCTTCATGCATATATATATATATATATATATATATATACATACACACACACTTGGCGCATATACATTCTTCATGTATATACACAAACTTGACACATACATCCATGATGAATGTACACAAACTTGATACATATACACCCTTGATGTATGTACATACACTAATTTGAGTCGTATACATCCTTGATGCATATACATAAACATGATATATATATATATATATATATATATATATATGCACCTTTTATGTATACACACCCTGTATGCATATATACACATTTCATTTGATACATACAGGCTCTCTTTAACTGACTTTATTTATGTCTGAGGCTGCTTCAACATCCAATACTTAAAGGATCTTAAGATAAATTGAATGTTGATATAACTACAGTTTTCTTATTACGAAAAAAAAAAAAAAAAAAAAAAAAAAGGAAAAAGTCTAGTTACATTGACATTAAATTTATCTGAAAATCAAATATATACTGTCTGTATATATATAAGTATATTATATATTACAGCTCTAAAAAGCCTTATCCATTTACTACACCCACAGCACTCAGCCTGATATTGTTTCATAGTATAACCCGAATTTGGGGTGTCTGCCATCATATATACATGTTTAGGGCGGGTAAAATTCCTGAGATCCATGGGCGAATTCTCTCCAGCAGTCTCTGTCCCTTATTATTGCTGCCATGTCCTGCGTCTCCAAGAGACCAGTGTCTGTCTTTAGGGCATCAACATACGTTAACCTCGGTCTTCCTCTTCCAGTGTGTCCATGCAGGGGCTCCCACAGCAGCACTAAGTGCAATGTCAACTCTGGATGTCGGTGAGCATGTCCAGCTAACCTCAGCTGTACGGTAACCTCCCAAAAGTCAGCTCCAGAGTATCACAGAGGATATATATATATATATGTATATATAAAATTGGTGTTAGGAAGGGCATCCAGCTGTAGAAAGCAAGCAATTCTGTGTGAGAATCTGGCCTGACTTGCTTTAAATGAGACAACCCATGTAACTCAGGCTAGCAAGGAAAAATGGATGTTAAATGGTGAGATAATATATATATATATGTATATATATATATATATATATATATATATATATATATATATATTAAATGATACAAGAATGACATAACAGAACTTGAAATAATTTCATATGTATTTTATTTCAAATATTTTCAAATATTTTCGTTTAAAAGTCAGTTACAGGGCGTTTCTCTAGATATGCAGCAGCTTTCGGCAGTTTGGCAACATGTTCACGAACAGCAGCTAACTTTGGGAACTTTTTCAGTAAATCTGCGTCTCCAGTGAGTGGGGATTCCAAAAAGACGAAGCAGGCAATATCAGCAAGGGAAACCTGTGTAATGAAATATAGGGAATTATAGGGGAATTATATAGGGAAATATATAGGGAAATGTATAAGGAATTATAGGGAAATGTATAAGGAATTATAGGGAAATGTATAAGGAATTATAGGGAAATATATAGGGAATTATAGGGAAATGTATAAGGAATTATAGGGAAATATATAGGGAAAAACAAACACAAACAAGAGTTAAAACACTTTCATAAAAGAAATGGTTTCTAGTATAGGCACAAGGCCAGATTTTGGGGAAGGGGAAAGTCGATTAAATCGACCCCAGTAAATTACTGGTACTTTATTTTATCGACCCCGTAAGGATGAAAGGCAAAGTTAACCTCGGTGGGATTTGAACTCAGAACACAAACAGCCGTAACTATGCTGCAAAGCATTCTGTCCGACCCTCTACCGATACTGCCAATCCACCAACCTAGCATGGTGTCCGACCCTCTACCGATACTGCCAATCCACCACCCTAGCATGGTGTCCAACCCTCTACCGATACTGCCAATCCACCACCCTAGCATGGTGTCCGACCCTCTACCGATACTGCCAATCCACCACCCTAGCATGGTGTCCGACCCTCTACCGATACTGCCAATCCACTACGGAAGGATGGAAAGAAAGAAAACAGCAAAATGTGTGTACTTTATTTTATCGACCTCGTAAGGATGAAAGGCAAAGTTAACCTCTGTGGATTTGAACTCAGAACACAAAGGGCCATAACTATGCTGCAAAGCTTGGTGTCCGACGCTCTACCGATACTGCCAAACAGAGATAGGACACAGCACACTGATACACACACTTGATTAGACTTAATAAAGACTAAATTGTATGACTTACTTTGTCTCCAACAAAGTGATGAGAACTACATCCCTGCAGCTTTGATTCTAGATATTCAAATATTCTGGCACAGGTCTTTTTGTAATTGTTTGTAAGATCCTCCTAAAAAATGATAAATTTATATTTACACATAATGCCAGCATAGAAAGTGGTTGTCAAATGATGATATATACACACACACATTATATATATATATATATAATGTGTGTGTGTGTGATGTATGGAAGGATTAAGGGAGTATATGTGGAGTATGGAAGGATCAAAGTTGTATATGTGATGTATGGAAGGATCAAGAGAGTATATGTGATGTATGGAAGTATTTAAGGTCTATATGTGATGTATGGAAGTATTTAAGGTCTATATGTGATATATGGAAGGATCAAAGGCCTATATGTGATATATGGAAGGATCAAAGGCCTATATGTGGTGTATGAAAGTATTTAAGGTCATTATGTGATGTATAGAAGTATCAAAGGTCATTATGTGATATATGGAAGGATCAAAGGCCTATATGTGGTGTATGGAAGTATCTAAAGTCTATATGGAATGTATGGAAGTATCAAAGGTCATTATGTGATGTATGGAAGGATCAAAGTTGTATATGTGGTGTATGGAAGTATCTAAAGTCTATATGGAATGTATGGAAGTATCAAAGGTCATTATGTGATGTATGGAAGGATCAAAGTTGTATATGTGGTGTATGGAAGGATCAAAAGAGCAAGAACATACCTTCATTTCATCTTTAGCAAATTTCACTTTAACGATATCATTAAAAACATCCAAAAGGCAATCAATAACCTCATCTATTACGAAAGCCTGAGCCTCACATTTACCGTATAATTCTGGTGAAATAAAAATAAAATAAAACAAAACAAAAATATGAATTGAGGAATAAACTGAGTAAATTTTGGAAGTCAAATGGTTGTAAATTCTATCATGTACTCAATCTTCACCAATTTACACTAGTATTCTACTAATAATTACTATACCAGTCTCCAGAGCAACTAAGGACCTGGGATTGGGGAATACATAGGATCCCCAGTAGCTGGGGGAGGTGCATGGCATAGTGGTAAAGGTGTTGAACTTACAATCAATGTCTTGGGTTCCATTCATTGGACAGGGTTATGTGTTGTGTTCTTGAAGAAAACACTTCATTTCATGTTGCTTCAGTATACTCAGCTCAACACGGGTACCAGCAATAGCTGGGAGTTTAACCCTGCGACGGACTGGCATCCTGTCCAGGGCGGAGACTTGTACTCTCAATCACTTAATGCCATGGAAACTGAGATAAGCACTGGTCTGATGAGCTTCCGGGCTCATGGCAGACCTTAGAGTAGCATGAGTTTGCAAGGAACTTAATGAAATTGAAAAGTACATGAATGTAGGCCTACACCTAACATGATGCTGAGATTCCAGTATCGATCCATGTTGACTACTACATATTGACCTCGACATGTTGACTACCACATGTTGACCTCTAAAAACTATATATCAGGTTTTCTTTAAAAAATGTATACACACTTTGATTACTTTGCTGTTGAAGTATATATACATTTTTGTGGACACTGTATATGATATACAAACTATATATATGATATAGTTTGACCAGTCTGACCTCTGAAACAGCAGAGACACCATGACAGCTATATATATATAGGAAAAGATTCAGCCACCCCACCCACCGACATGAAAGATTTAAATGTGTTTACAAGAAACTTCGACCAATCTTTTTGAAATACCTGATTATCGCATGCCTATATATGGAATTACTCCTTGAAAAGCTCGGCTATTTCATTACCACACTAAAAATTTAATTTAGTACAGAAATAGCCGTCAAAACGGCTTGAGCTCTGCCGTCGGGGTCCTGAACCATTTCCATTACCCATTCTACTACCCTAAATACCGAGTACTCTGGTGCTTTGTGGTCCACCTGGTTCCTTACCACACTTCCTTCATTACATTATATATATATAGGTACGTTATTCCGGGTTGAATCGGAGGTAACCACAGTAAGTAAGGTACTCAATACATAGAGTATAAAAGTTTTAATATAGATGAGATTCTACAGGACTAGAACTATTTCATTCTTTAGAAATCATCAGGAATCTGTGCCAGATTCCTGATGATTTCTAAAGAATGAAACAGTTCTAGTCCTGTAGAATCTCATCTATATTAAAACATATATATATATATATATATATATATATATATATATATATATATATATATATAAACTATATATGACATATTTGGACCAGGTTGACACCATAGATTGTCAGTAGTTTTGTTATTCACTGACAGAGAAATGTAGATTTAATTATAAGGGCAGCACCTGATGTTTACTCACATTCCATTCATCTGAGTTGAAAGCCTGTCTTACATATGATCTTGTCTCTTTATTAATGAACAGTTCTTTCTGTCTGTTTGTGTCTCTTCATCTGTCTGTGTCTCTCCATCTGTCTGTCAGTCTCTTTACATACAAGCCAGCCTACTTACAACCCTGTCTGTCTACTTACATATCTATTTGTCTCTTTAAACCTTTTCATCTCCATATGTATCACGACACTACCTATGGCTATGATATCATTTTGAAAATAATTAAGAATTTGGAGGGATTACTTAGTAACATAACAGACTTTGTTATTAAATAGTGTTTGGAACAAAGGTTCTTACATAAAATTATGACGGAGGGTTTTTAGATAAATATAGACACTTTAAAATAAGCAATTTTGTATTGTAGAACAATCTTTATAAAATATACATAAAATGAAAAAAAAACAAACAAAAAAAATGCTTTTCTCACCATATAATTTACTGAAATAACATCTAATACTTACCATATTTCTTGGCCAAGAAGCGGGCAATAGCTATACTCTGGCTGTAGGGTTTATTATCTATGAAGAGTACAGGAAGGGCTTTTGAGGGTGTACCTGAAAAAAAAAAAAAAATATTAGACATTGAAAAGAAAGAAAAGGAATTGAAAAACAATGTTTCCATTGGTCTTGCCATTACAGATACTGTGTCACAACTCCTGCTAGAAAGAAAGGAGCTGATTATCATTGTCGGTTGTGTGTAGAAAAATAATTATTTCTGACAAGGGGCGTAACTTTATCTTCCTTTAGTGTTGCAAGTTGTGACATATCTTTAGATATCCGAAACACCCCCACCTCACACACACACACACACACCCACAGCTATGTTGAAGCTAAATTTTATATATATATATACATATACACACACACACATATGCGCATACACATATGTGTGTGTGTGTATATCTATCTATCTATATATATATATATAGGAAAAAGTATGACCCCGACGGCAGAGCTCAAGCCGTTTCGACGGCTATTTCTGGACATATATATACACATATATGTGTATGCGCATAGAATATTAAATAAAAAACTGAAAAATAGTGACCCAAAACGGGAAGATTTTACATAATGAAAGCTATACCCATTTTCACAAGAGAAGACATCTCCCACCCACTTTGAGGTGTGTGGGAGACGTCTCCCTCGGACGAGGAGAGTTGACAGGTCTGTCTTGCAATCATGAGACTCCCAGTTCAATCTTTTTGTGTAGCATCTTGGGGAAAATGTTTACCATAGCTTCACGTCGACCCAAGCCTTACGAGTGAAATTAAGCAGACCGAAACTACGTGGAAGCCTGTCAGTTGGATTTGTACATATAATTCAAATGTCTCGCCTTATGACATGCTTATTCTGGTTTAAAAAAAAAAAAATAAAAATAAAAAAAAATCAGCGATGACAACCTAAAATAATTATCGATTTTCCGGAGTACATGATTTGAAATGATAACTAAATATGTTACTATTGATTTGAGAAAGGTACAATGTCTCAAGTTGTAAACTATAATCGATTCCATTGATCTCAGTAGAGAACACTTTGACCTGTAATTTATTTATCGATCTAGAAAGATCGTTGGGTTGATTAAAGATTAAACTATAAGATCAAAATAGCTGCTAAATCTCCCATAACTCTTTAGCATTTAAACCGGCCAGAACTCTCACCTCTTTCAGTTCAAACTGGCCATAACTGGCCACTCATACTGATAAGGTATTGTTCTCAAAATAAATAATATCAACATCTCAGATTAGATATTATGCAAGATAATATGTAAGATAAAGCCTTTACCACAAAAATACAATAGTAAATATAGAGTAATGTAAATGCTAAAGGGTTAAATTACACTATACCGTCTTAAACACAAGAAAGACATTAAATAATATATTCTCATATAACCTTTAAAAAGACAGGATGGTCACGATTAGAATGTTTTTGGCCAAAGGTCTGCTCGATTAGAGATGACATGGGGTTAAACACCAACTTATGTTAACATATTGCTCTGTTATCTAATCTAGGCTGGGTAGTTTCATTTCACGTACAGGGATTCAACCAGCTCTATCACCACCCACCTAAATTCTTCTTTCGATCGAAGGACAACCAAATAAAGGGAGAAGTAGAGTTTCAGGCCTTTCTCAGTTACAAATCCTTTCATTTTTTGCGACATTAGGCCGACCAACAACTCACGGTGACCATTTTTATAAATGTCAGCTGTATGTCATGGAAGCTTCGTATCAGAATACAAAGGTTGTTTCCCGTTGCTTTCTTTCGATTATGTTTTTTACGAATCCATAACAGTGGCAACATCTGGCGTCTTGGGTCCCTGAACAACTTCCAGCAGAATCAGTAGAGCATCAGACACCATGCTTTGCAGCATAGTTATGGCCCTTTCCATTCTGAGTTCAAATCCCGCCGAGGTTAACTTTGCCTTTCATTCTTACGAGGTCGATAACAAAGTACCAGTAATGCACTGGGGTAATCGCTGGCCTTGTGCCAAAAGTAGAAACTCTATTTACTACGATCAGGACAGAGATGATCATACGTAGTACAGAGTGTTTGGTTCTTGCATTGCATTCTTCTCGCTAACCCCATGGGGTAACATCTTCACAATTCTGTTCTCTGGAATCACGAGGCTACATATATCAGATGTTTTGCCATGAATACGAGTCCCTCCCTCACCCTTCTTTAAAAAGACGTTGGGGTGTGATTTGAGGGAGATATGACACTGCAGCTTCGAGCAGGGCTTAGAAAATTGGATTCGCAACCACGAGGTTGCATGTTCGATTTCTAGACCGGGAAATGCGTTGTTTCCTTGGTCCGATTGAGGTCTGGGATCTTGTTGATCAAATCGATCGAACGATTGATTTCGAGCACAGATGGTAGTCATGTAGGGGACTCTCTCGTTAGTTCGTGTCTATCCTAGTATTGGGGAAAGAGTGTGTAAATTAATCTTTTACTGGTGGATTCGATACAATTCTGACGACCACTCTATTTCTCCAAGAACCCTGAAGATTTTAGGAGAGGGGCCAGGTGAGGGGGGACACCCCCCTATATTTATCGGGCCTACCTCCTTCAGGGTCCAAGTAAGGAACCTCATAACCTAACTAGCACAGGGCCTCATTTGTCCTAAATCCAGCACTGGGTCAACGATACTAATGAATTAGGCAGTGGATTGGCAGAATTGTTAAAGTGTCACAGAAAATACCTTGTGGTATTTAATAACGCCCATATATGATTTGAGATGAGATATTGCCGCGACCAACATTACCCGTCATCTTTCAGAATTGTTAAAATGAAATACCAGAGAAATACTCGGGTCATTTTGAAATTCTTATAAAGCATCACAGATGTAAATGGAATTATATGTGAATGCCAAACCTCTGACAACTATAGCCACGATATAAATGTATGTTTGAATAAGGAGAGTTTAAGTAGAGATAGGGGTGGGGTAGGGTAAAGCAAAAAAACAAAACAAGACAAAACAAAACAATTTGCTACTGAAACAACCGGTCGCCGTTGAGACCTCAGGCGTCCTCGGACCCCGTACTGCCGAGCACCTCCGTAAAATCAGAACATCAGCAGTCTGTCTGGGGTAGGAGGCCCGCGGGGTGGCGTGGCTGTTGCAGTGGTTATCGCTGGTCATTGTCCCCAGAAATGTCTTTGCAGTCTTGTCCGCAGGGTGCAGCCACAAAACCACCGCGTCCTAGGTCTATAGCCCATCACCTTCCCCCTTACCCCTCTCATTCTTCTGTGACACCAGAGCCATTGCATTTTCCTTCATTTTCCGTTTTTAACCATTTAGCATTTAAACCGGCCGTATCCAGCCAGAATTCTCTCATCTCTTTCTGTTCAAACCGGCTCTAACTGGCACCTCATACCGACTTTAAGGTATTGTTCTCAAAATATATAATATCAAAATCTCATAGATTCGATATTATACGAGATAATTATGTGAGGTAAAACCTATACCACGAAAATGCAATAGTAAACCTTTGCAGGTTTAGCTGGCCTCCTCCAAGGTATATCTCGTTGGAGGGGTCTTGGGTAATTTAACGATAGGAACCCCAGTCCTATCATCTCATTACTACAGCTGAGTAAACTGGAGTAACGTGAAATAAAGTGTCTTGCTCAAAGAAACAACACATCACCCGGTCCGAGAATAGAACTCACAACCTTTTGATTGCAAGCCCAATGCTCTAACCAGTAAACCATGCGCCTTCACAATAGTAAATATAGAGTAATGTAAATGGTAAAGGGTTAAATATCTGTAATATTGTTGATATTTGAAATAAATTTGTACACGGCAAATATTCATACATACATTTAGGTTGGACTAAATCAAAACTAAATTATAAATTTTAAGAGTAACACGTCTACTTACTTTCCTTGAGTTCAGCCCATTCTGAAAACTCATATCTGGTGTCTTTAAATTCCTGACCAGCAATCGCTAAAGTGAGACGGACGATTTCTCCTCGGCCTTTCACATTGAAATATTTTAATTCGTAGACTGGCATGGTTAATCTAAGTTATGAGAAAGATAAAATATCTGGGAAAGACGGCTGTGAGATACGTTGACTGATGTCAAATGGTTTGTTAGACTTTTTGTGGGTTAGTAAGCCTTATATATATATTATATTATATACCTCCCCCTCCTCATTCATATGCAAATGTATACACACACACATATGGGAATACATACAGAGATGAAACTCCCACTATCACAACCACCCTTTCCCTACCATCAATGTGTGATCAGCTTTCCGTCTCTCTCTCACATTATACACCTTTTACCACTACCACCACCACCCCTATCAACAATACCCTCTTACCACACTTGCTACCCTCATTGTCAGCCTTGTGTTATCAGTTGGCAGGGCAGTTTTCTTTGGTATACTCACACACACACACACACACATATACACACATATACACACAGAGGATGACAGAGTGGAAAGAGAACTGATAACGACAATGATTATGACGATGATGTTGATGACGATGATGATATGGCGATGATGATATGGCGATGATGATGATGTCGATGACAATGCAAAAAATTACATCAATGATGACAATATAGATCACTTTTATAGATCACTTACAAATATAACACTCCTGTCTCTCTCTCCCTCTCTCTCTTTCTATATACACACACACACATGTATACATATCACTTGGGTCTTCTCTAGTGCTCATTTATCCACACACACACACATTCATACGACCTCCATCCCTCACCTAACCACCACCCACACAATGACAGAGTTAGGTACGGCTGCTCCAGTGTATTGAAATAACCTATATATTATTTTTTTTTACTTCATACAGCGCAACCAAATATTTTGCTAACTCATAGCTGACTTAATTCACTCTATAGAGTTTGACTATCCCCAACAATATTAAGGGCTGACCCCTTTTTAATTTAACTGAGTTCTAATTCTGGTTTATACCCCCAAAACGTATGCCTGTCCCCTTTCTGTGTGCTATACCCAAAACAATATTAAGGCCTGACCCCTTTTTACATTCAATGAGTTCTAATTCTGGTTTATACCCCCAAAACGTATGTCTATCCCCATTCTGTGTGCTATACCCAAAACAATATTAAAGCCTGACCCCTTTTTACATTTAATGAGTTCTAATTCTGGTTTATAACCTCAAAACGTATGTCTGTCCCCTTTCTGTGTGCTATACCAAAAACAATATTAAAGCCTGACCCCTTTTTACATTCAATGAGTTCAATTCTTGTTGAGATTGATATTGTGTTTCATCCCTTTGGATAGAATATTTTGCTTTATTTGTTGCAGCTCTCCCTGCTTTCTCTGTTCAAATCCAGCCGAGGTCAACTTTGTCTTTCATCCATTCGGGGTCGATAAAAAAAGTACCAGTGAAGTACTAGGTCGATTCTTCCTCTATATCTTTCTTAATTCCATTCTCTCACTTTATCCTAGCGCCGTCTAAAGCAGGCATGTCAAACATGAGGCCTGCGGGCCACATGCGGCCCTTTGCAAGCACACCTGTGGCCCGCACAAAGGTTTTTACAGCGCGAGCATGTTTTATCTTCGTAATATAAAATAAAAAACAAATTAGTTGTAATGTGTGGCCCTCAGACAACACATATGTGACACATGTGGCCCTCAGACAACACATATGTGACACATGTGGCCCTCAGACAACACGCATGTGACACATGTAGCCCTCAGACAACACATACGACCCATGTAGCCCTCAGACAACACATATGTGACACATGTGGCCCTCAGACAACACATATGTGACACATGTGGCCCTCAGACAACACGCATGTGACACATGTGGCCCCCAGACAACACGCATGTGACCCATGTAGCCCTCAGACAACACATATGTGACACATGTGGCCCTCAGACAACACGCATGTGACCCATGTGGCCCTCAGAAAACACATATGTGACACATGTGGCCCTCAGACAACACGCATGTGACCCATGTGGCCCTCAGACAACACATATGTGACACATGTGGCCCTCATACAACACCCATGTGGCCCTCAGACAACACACATGTGACACAAGTGGCCCTCAGACAACACATATGTGACACATGTGGCCCTCAGACAACACGCATGTGACCCATGTAGCCCTCAGACAACACACATGTGACCCTCGAGGGATCCTCAGTTTGACATGCCTCGTCTAGAAGATTCCCAAAACTATATATTTTCGCTTGTTTCAAATTCCACAGAGAGCAGGGTGAGGGAAGCACTGTTCTGATGACGGCCTCAACCAAAAACTCGTTGGCAGTTGTCACCTCCCCCACCGTGCTGTTTCTGCTGGAATCCACTATTTTCATTTAGTTGATATATACTATAAACATATAAGTCAAAACTATATGAGTCCTAATGATAGGGGCTAGATACAAAATAAATATACAAATAAAAGAAAATGAATTGTTTGCGAAACTTATAGATGCCCAATATTAAAAATATATTATAAATGTAATAGGGTTTTAATATAGTATACAAAAGATTCATCTAAAATATTTTAGCGAATGTGATATAAAGAGGAGCTAAATATTTGAAAAAGCCGAAGGTAATCTAAATTTAATTAAAATAAAATAAAATAAGTTAAATTAAATTATATTATATTAAATAAAAATCATTATATAAGTTCGAACTTCCAGGGAAAATCAAACACTTATAACAATATAGAGTCATTTGAGTGTCTAAATTATTTATAGATGTAACTACGATTATGTTATTACACTAGATAAAGATATTAGTACAACTATATAGAGATATTATTATAGGTATTAATGAAACGGTATACATTTAATAAATAAAAAAAATTATCATCATTATTAGTAATGCTATAATTGTAGTTTAACCTCCAGTTCAGTGGAGAGATAGACCAATATTTGTCGGCTATTATGGTTTGTTATATTTATACCTAGATATATATAACAAAAATATAGATGCAAATCTAACTTTCTGAGTCCCCCAAAACACACTCAAAATGAGTAAAATATGTAAAATATGCAAACGTAAATTTACAAGTTAAATATCCAAATTATATATTTAAAACAGAGACAGATAAATAAAGATATGAATCAAAATTATAAATATCAAAAAAAAATCATAAGGTATGCATATTTATCAAGTAAACAAGTTATCAAAAGAGTATCCTTCATTCTAACATTAATTCTATCATAAATGATTAGAAGATAATGCATTATTTAAAGTTTTATAAACCGTTATGACTTTTTAGGCCCAACAGTTGATAAGAGACGTCAAAAAATTAAGGCCTGATTGTTTAGTGTTTTTTCCTGACTTTTTGGGAGGCTTGGAATGTAGACAAAGCTTTATGAAGGCAGTTTGAGAATAATTGACTTTTTTTGTTAATTAAGTTTTCATAATTAGTAATTATTAATAGGGTTTCCTTTGTGCACAGGTTGCAGTTAATTGATATAGATGAGTTCGTATATATTTTACTATTACAAAGCTTCGTCCAAAAGATCGAGTATTTTAAATTTTTGTCTTTTAATGACCATATAAGTTGTGATAAAGAAGTCGAAGACTTCCTATTAAAATTCGAAAATGAGCATTTGTGATTCGCAAATCTCGATTTAAATGTCGAAGAAGTTGCCCCTATGTAGTTGTATGTGTTGTTATTTGTTTATATATATATATATATATATATATATATATATATATATATATATATGTATGTATATATATATCAGGTATTAAATTAACAATGAAAATAATAACAAAATCGATTTATTTTACCTATTCATATCATTGTTTTACAATCGTTTCGGAGGATTGATCATATTGAGTTCTATCTATGGTACAGACCCTACCAACAAGGGTAGACCACACTGAAATATATATATATAAATATATATATATATATAAATATATATATATATATATAAATATATATATATAAATAAATATATATATATATATAAATATATATATATATATATAAATATATATATATATATATAAATATATATATATATATATATATATATATATATATATATATATATATATATATATATATATATATAAATATATATATATATATATATATATAAATATATATATATATATATATATATATATATATATATATATAAATATATAAATCAAGAAAGAAGAGTGACACGGTTTGCTATACAATAAGGGCTTTAATCACATTGCTGACAATTGTTTCTCTGAACTGGTAGGTCTAGAGATCGCTACCCACCTGTTTCTGCGTCAATCGATCACCAATACATAATTATAACCAGTCAATTCATCAGTGGCATTAAATCAGAACAATAATAACAATGTTATTATTGTTCTGATTTAATGCCACTACTATATATAGAAGCCATGCCTGTGTATTCCCTTCATTCTCGCATGCTCTGATCAATTGACTGGTTATAACTATGTATTGGTGATCGATTGACGCAGAAATAGGCGGGTATCGATCTCTAGACCTACCAGTTCAGAGAAACAATTGTCAGCAATGAGATTAAAGCCCTTATTGTATAGCAAACCGTGTCACTCTTCTTTCTTGATTTATTATTACTCCAAGTGTAAACTACATAGAAATCACCGCGTACTCACAGCATCACTATGGAAACGCCTTGTTGAGTCAAACTTAGCCAAGCGTTGATACTATCCACTACTCGGAGTACCCTAACTGGACTACATCTAAGTGGACTACCTATAACAGTAATTTGTTATCCAGTATATATATATATATATATATACATATATATATATATACATACGGTTGATATGGGTGCAATTCAGTTGAAGCACTCAACATCATGTTACTTCTTCAAAATAAGGATGATGGAATATAATTAGAATTATGAAAATGTGACGTGTTAGATGTTAAAAAGTCCTTTATTGATAAACCTATGATACATATTTCAATGACAATCTTAGTCACTTGATTATTTAACCCTTATCGTGATTTCACCAGACAGCAAAATTGAGTTAAAGATTACGTTTCCAAGGCAATCATTCTTTTAGTCCATACCCTCAAAAACCTAACCTTTTATCCAATATTGCTGTCTGATGAAATCCCAACATTGATCATCATTGAAATATGAATCTAAAGTCTGTCTTAAGCCAGAAGGCTCATTTGGCCGGTGCTTATCCCGGTTTCATGGCGTGAAGTGACTGAGTGTACAAGACTCCCCCCTGGACAGGACGCCAGTCCATCACAGGGTTAAACCTCCAACTATTGCTGGTACTCATTTTCAGCTGAGTATACTGGAGCAACGTGAAATGAAGTGTTTTGCTCAAGAAAATACCACGCAACCCAGGAATCGAGCCCACAACATTATGATCGTAAGTCCAACACTCTTACCACTAGGCCATGTGCCTCTACGAAATATAAATCATAGCTTTATTAATAAAGAACTTTTTAACATCTACAACTTCACATTTTCCTCTATATAAATATATACATATATGTGTGTGTGTTCTCAGTTAAGAAAATATAGGCGGATAAAAAGGGAAACAAATGGTCTGTGTTTTGGCTTTCTCTTTAGAGTAAAAGAAACAACAGACATTGTTCCAGAGTTCACACGAAATGGTATCATTTACCAAAGTTCCGTTTATAAGTTAAGCATTAAACTATAAAATACTTTAAAACACGGATATTAAAATTTGTCACAGTTTTATTCCACACATCTGTCTCCAATCTTATTTAGATATTTCAATACACACACACACACACATACATATATATATATATATATATATATATATATATAAAAGGCCAATTTGTTATGCCTTCATTACGTTGATTGAGTAGTGACTCGTGTTTTGCTATTGATCAACTGAAGGTTCGAGCAGGCCCGACTCTGGAATCCAAAGCTTGTCAGACCTCGAGTGCTCATTTGGGTTAACCTACAGTAACTGCATCTCACACTCCCTATATATGTATTATATATATGTCTATATATAGTAATAAATGTGAAGACTAAAATGTGAAGACTAAAATCCAAAGAGGGCTCGATAAGGATAAATATGATATATATCAAATATATAAGAACCCTAGAGCAAATATTTATTAAAATAACATTAAAGTTTAAGCAAAGAATCGCTGCTCTCACCCTTAACGGCATCTTCAAACTAAAGTTTTAGTTTGAAGATCCTGTTAAGGGTGAAAGCAGCTATTCTTGGCTTAAACTTTAATCTGTTACTTTAATATATATATAAATATATATATATATATATATATATATATATATATATATATATATATATATATATATATATATCGTTTGGTAAATCACTGATGAGGGACTCATTTTATAACATGTTATCCATGTGCAACCAGCAGTATTCTTCTCACCCATATTTTCATATATTTACCCAATTCTGTGTTTCTCTCTTTCTCTCTTACTGCTCCCTCGTTCTCTCTGTTTCTCTTACTTTCTTTCGTCCCCTCTGCCATGTCAGTTAACTCTTTCTCTCTACTGACCTCTTCCTCACACTCCCACTCACTCAGTCCCTGTTTCTCCCCTTCTTTCTTCCTCCCGTTCGCTGGGAAAACGGTTTTCATTCTTTCTAACACCGGATTCACTAGCGAAAGGTCTGTTTTCTGACTCGCTCATATATTCACACAGCTTATGCTGAAAGAATAACTATGTTGCTTGTGTTTATTTCCATCTTCGGTTAGCTTCCCCCTGTGTTGTTTACTTGTCTCACTCGCTTTACGCGTTTCTATTGTCCTAATAACTTATTTTAGTTATTATCGCTCCAACGTGAGGCATATGATTTTTAATGCGATGAAATACCCATGATCGTTTGGTAAATCACTGATGAGGGACTCATTTTATAACATGTGCAACCAGCAGTATTCTTCTCACCCATATTTTCATATATATATATATACATATATATATATATATATAATGTGCCAGCATGAACTCCTAGAGAAATTTTGTAAGGCGGTACAAGATCCCTTTAGGGCCCAAAGAAGGCAAAGATTTTTCTCGAAATGGATGTTGCATGGTTGCAGTGGGGCCTTCTTAGTTCTTGGGCCCCAGAACAATGTACCGGCTGGACCCCTTCCCTCTTATAGGCCCTGGTGGAAGATACTCGTTCGGATGTCACACATTTACACACATACTCGACCAATAATTATCAACATCTCCACTCTACAACCGTTGCTAAATTATCTTCCATTAGTCCAGCTCTTTTGTTAGGAATAAATCCAAGCAGCCATATTCACAGTATCTTAGCAACCAAATATAAATTCTCTTAGTTGTCAACTCTCTCTCCCAGCTTTCATTTTGTTTTTTTACCTACATGTTTTCTTCCCCTCCCTCCTATCAAATAAAGAAAGTATATACAATATATAGAAATATATTTTCAGCACACGTTTTTGACAAAAATAGTGGAACATGGTGGCCATACGGGACCCTGGGGACGGGAAAATGTGCCTTGAAGCTGTTAACATTTAGTTAACATAAATTCTAAAAAATTCATAACCCACTCAATGATTCTAAAAATAGTTTGTTGTTTATATATATATATATATATATATATATACATATATATATATATATATGTAAGTATGTAAGTATGTATGTATATATATATATATATATATATATATATACATACATACATACATACACTCATATATAGATACATATATATATATATATATATATATATATATATATATATATATATATATATATATATATATATATGTATATATATATATATATGTGTGTGTGTGTGTGTATATATATATAATCTCACACACCATATCATCCAACCAGTTCAGTAAGTATTTGCAGGTGTAGTCTTTTGCGGGTTACGTTTGCCTAATTCCCAATACAACAACCGCTACAAAAGTTATTTTTAAAATTTCCTTTTTCAACTCACACAGAAACCATTGAGGATGTGTGTTCATTGAGAATACCAGGGTGGAGGTTTGTAACTGGCCTTTTCCTTTAACAGAGGCGGTGGAACTGTGGGGAGAGGGCATGCCTTCCCCACCACCTCCAATAATTATATTTTTCTCCCCAAACTACCGTAACACACATCTATTTGTATATGTGCTACAATTTATGTACATGTTATGTTTATCAAATATCGAAGGTTTTTTTTATATGTTGGTTGATATTTGATAATAACAAAGAAGGAAGACGCAGTAGAGGAAGACCACGAAAAACATGGGCGGAGGTGGTGAGAGAGAGAAACTGGGTATAAGAGGGATAAGTTGTGGTGTGCAGGAGAGAAGACTGAGATGGTATGGACATGTGATGCACATGGAGGATGACTGCTGGGTGCCAAGAAATCCCAGTAGAAGGAAGACGCAGTAGAGGTAGACCACGTAAAACATGGGCGGAGCTGGTGAGAGCGGACCTCAGATCGCTGAAACTCACGGAGGAGATGACAAAGGACCGTGACAAGTGGAGAGATGCTGTGCTGAATAGGACCTGTCCCACCCTTGCAAGCAGGGAAGAGCGGACGTAAAATGATGATGATGATGATGATGATGATGATGATGAACAACTAAACCAAATTGACCAAATTTGCCTCTCCTCTCTCCCAATTCAGAAATGCTTCCACCGCCCCAGTTTAAACAGTATACTGAACATTCTAGAATATGAGAAGATAATCTGTTCTCTATATTTTATTACATTATGTGGATAAAAGACCAGGGCAAAATCTATTACCGATTTCTAATACTAGGTCAATATATTCTTTATTTTACCCAGAAATATTATTTGCTTAGAATTTCAGTCACCAATCAGCATGTGTATAGTTGCGTGCATGAATATATGTATCATAATCATCATCATGATCATCATTTTACGTCCACTTTTCCCTGCTTGCAAGGGTGGGACGGGAACTGATTCTGGCTTGATTTTTACAGCTGAGTAAACTGGAGCAATGTGAAATAAAGTGTCTTGCTCAAGGAAACAACACATCACGCGGTCTGAGAATTGAACTCACAACCTTTTGATTGTAAGGCCAATGCTCTAACCACTAAGCCATGTGCCTCCATATACATACATACATACATGGTGGCTGCCAACTCGTTTTCGAGTACGGCCACTACTTTATATCCATGTAGGAGAACCTCTACCGATGCACTGAACGAGTGTGACTTTTTAGTCCAGCCAGCGACTTGAAAACTCTGGTACAAACACTACACCTGTGACAATTATTGACACATAGTGCTGGGCCCATGGTACCATCTGTCGACAAGGGCAGAGAGATCTCCAGATATAAAGCAATGCCTGTGCCGTGAAGCTTTTATAGTGAGCAAAGGCACTGCACAAAGCCAGTCCCACTCTCTTAACCAAGATGATATTTACCAAAAAGAAGAACAAGTCAACATCATTGGATACCATCAGAGTTGCAGGTGTTATATCAGAGTTTTCCTTCTCCTAGAATTCTGCCTTGACAAAAGCTAAGGGGTCATCTCTCCCGGTGATTTTGGATGGCCATTGACTCTTAAGAGCTCCTTTGCCCTTTGACAGGTTTTGTTTTTAGTCCTGCAGGATGTCCAAAGTCACCCTCCTCACCAAGAAACCTTGGTGGGGTTACCAGTTTAGTCGCCAACGACCCGACCATGAGACAGGTTGTACTGGGATACATGTTACCAGTAGCACCAACATACATACATACATACATATATACATCATCATCATCATCATCATCACCGTTTTACGTCCGTTCTTCCACGCTAGCATGGGTTAGACGGAACCCATGCTAGCGTGGAAGATATACATATATACATATATATATACATATATATATATATATATCATATATATATATATATATCGTGGAAGATATACATATATACATATATATATACATATATATATATATATATCTTCTACCTCCATATATATATATATATCTTCTACCTGGAGTTGCAACCAATAGATAGTATTTGCAATTGGAAAGGCCAATGTTTCCTCGAAAGTCGATTGATTGTCTCTCTCTCTCTCTCTATATATATATATATATATATGTGAGTATGTATGTATACATATACACACATATCTATGTATGTATACATAAACACACATATGTATGTATATATATATATATATATATGTGTGTGTGTGTGTGTGTCGGTGGACGGCAAGAAATCCAACCGGGGGGGGGGGGGTCAACTTATAAATAAAATGTTAAGTACCTGGGCCAAATCTTCCTCTATATTCTTTGATTTATTGCATTGTTGGTGAGGTGTGACTGTGCATTTATTACATTTACTGAGGAGGAGGGGAGGGGAGGGGAGGGGAGAAGGAGGAGGGGGGGGGAGAATATAGAAGAAGACAGAGAAGAAGAAGAAGAAGAAGACAGAGAAGAAGAAGAAGAAGAAGAAGAAGAAGAAGAAGAAGAAGAAGAAGAAGAAGAAAATTTACATAAATTGACATAAAATTTACATAATACTAGATAAAATGGCCGAAAGATGCCGAGTCACAGATTCACAAATGACTGTATTTTTTTCTTTAAATATATTGTATGTGTTGATGTGTGATTCACAATATCATTGTATTGTATGTGTTTATGTGAGAATATCTCTGGAATTCACTCTACACTCAAGGTTGTTACCAAGGAGATACTGCTAGTGGTGTTGGTGGTTTTCTCCCATTCTTTCCAGTAGTTAAGTTGCTTATAATAGTAAGAGATGGGGAGAGTGGGAAAGACGGAGGCAGTGACAGTGGGAGTTTGGTTCCTTTGTGTTCAGACCTGGGTCATATGTATATATATATATATATATATATATATATATATATATATATATATATATATATATATATATGCATATATATATATATATATAGGTAACACGGTAAAAACCTCCCAGTTCTACACTGTAAATGTGGTTGGTGTTAGGAAGGGCATCCAGCCATAGAAAACCCGCCAGACAGTCCTATGCGAGCAAGACAACCACTCTTGCCTCAAGTGGAACCCCGTCCAAACCCATGCAAGCGTGGAATATGGATGTTAAACGATGATGATGATGATGATGATGATATATATATATAAATATGCATATATATATAAATATATATATATTATTCAAAATATTAATAAATGAAAAATATTCTCATAATCAAAATATATATTTTATTATACATATTTCAAAGGTACATTGGTGTTTAAGTACATTTTCATCAGATAAAATATAAGATTTGATATGCAACATACCGCTACGGTTTTGATTATTTAATTCCATTTAATTATATATATATCATCATCATCATTTTACGTCCGCTTTTCCCTGCTTGCAAGGGTGGGACGGGAACTGATTCTGGCTTGATTTCTACAGCTGGATGCCCTTCCTAACACCAACCTCATTTACAGTGAGTACTGGGTGCTTTTTTGCCGTGGCACCTCCACGACCACTTCTACAGCTGAGTAAACTGGAGCAATGTGAAATAAAGTGTCTTGCTCAAGGAAACAACACATCACCCGGTCTGAGAATTGAACTCACAACCTTTCGATTGCAAGGCCAATGCTCTAACCACTAAGCCCTGTGCCTTATATATATATATATATATATATATATATATATATATATATATATATATATATATATATATATATATATATATATATACACACACACACATACACACATACATATATATATGTATATATATATATACACACACATACATATATATATGTGTATATATATATATATACACACCCACATATACATGTATATATACATATACATATATATAAAGATATTAAATAAATGGAAACTATATTTATAAAACCATATTTATTCTATTATTTTAGTTGAAAGGGCGGTGGATTGGCAGTATCGGTAGAGGGTCGGACGCCATGCTTTCCAGCATAGTTACGTCCCTTTACGATCTGAGTTCAAATCCCGCCGAGGTTGACTTTGCCTTTCATCCTTACGGGGTCGATAAAATAAAGTACCAGTAATGCACTGGGTAATTGCTGGCCTTGTGCCTAAAGTAGAAACAATTATTTTAGTTGAATTGCCAACAAATTGAATATCCTTTCTGCTTATATATATATATATATATATATATATATATATTTTACCACACCCCAATATACAGTAATAGAGAAATATCAATGTAATGTAGTAGAGAGTGAAAGTAAATTATATTAAAAACCTTTTAAGTGTACTGGCAGCAGAAAATATACCGGTTAATGTCAGTCATTGTGAAAAGACACTGCTCGGTTAATAAGTACATAGAAAGAAATAACAAAACAAATGTTTAGCAAGATCAGACAGAAACATGTTTACTTTACTGACAAACATTTAACTCTTTAGCATTCATATTATTTTATATATACTATTATATTTTCATGGTAAAGGCTTTACCTCACATAATTATCTCTCATAATATCGAATCTATGAGATTTTGAAAGTATTTATTTTGAGAACAATACCTTAACAGCAGTATGAGCGACCAGTTACAGCCAGTTTCAACAGAAAAAGGTAGAGAATTCTGGCCGGTTTTGGTCAATTTGAACATTAAAGGGATAATGGTAAACATACATAAACAGACATTATATATATATATATATATATATATATATATATATATATATATATATATATATAAGTAGTAACACAACAGTTAGTTCACCAAAACAAGAGCTTTTAAAAGGGCAGATGAACTCCTCGGAGTCAATGGCTACCCACCCCAACTAAGGGTTAAATAGCTCCCCCATTGAACCCTGGTCTGGCGAGGAGAGTAAGTGAAACCCCAGGTTGATAAAATAAAGTACCAGTAATATACTGGGATAATTGCTGGCCTTGTGCCAAAAATAGAAACAATTATCTCTCTATATATAATATATATATATGGAAAGAGAGATTGCAGTGCTGAGACTGAGGATACCACTAGTCTCTCTCTCTTTATATATATATATATATGTCCCACCCTTGCAAGCAGGGAAAAGCGGACATAAAATGATGATGATGATAATATATATATTAAAGAGTTAAACAAGATTCAATGAGTATATCAAAGAATGAGTTTTACAGTAGATTGGAAGCACTCTACAGAAAAATATTTTCCAGAGTTATTAATATTAAAATACAAATATTAATAAAATAGATGTTCTTTTGATCAATTAAATTTTAAATCTTAACCATTTAACATCTCAGGGTATGTCATGTATCATTGTATTTTGTCTGATGAGGACGTACTGTTGTACCTCTGAAATATGTATAATAAAATTTAATTGATCAAAAGAACATCTATTTTATTAATATTTGTATTTTAATATTATATATATATATATATATATATATATATATATATATATATATATATATATATATATATTTATATTTGATATAGAAAAGCTTCTACATGACTAGAACTGTTTCATTCGTGAGAAATCATCAGGTCAGCTTCCTGATGATTTCTCACGAATTAAACAGTTCTAGTCATGTAGAAGCTATTCTATATTAAATATTTATACTCTGCTATGTATTGAACACCTTACTTACTATGGTTACCCTGAATGAACCCGGGATAAACTTATCTATCTATCTATCTATCATTGTATGTAAACTTCCCCCTTTGTATTTGTCCCCCTGTGGCTAATAAAGAAACATATCTATCTATCTATAAAGAAATTTATCTATCTATCTATATATATATATATATATATATATATATATATATATATATATATATATATATATATATATATATATATATATCTATATATATATATATATATATATATATATATATATATATTAAACCTTTGTTCATACTGCCTCTCTGTTTTGTTCCCCGTTCCATTTTTCACTATATATATATATATATATAAATACATACACACACAAATTGTGTATGTATGTGTATGAAGTGTACTAGTTATAAATCTGTTATCTTTAGTGTGGTTAAGTAAGTATATCAATGTTGAGGGAAATATAAGATAAGATTAAAGGTTGAATATAAGATAACATTAAAGAAATCATTGATGTCATCGTGACCTCAATGATACTGGGCTTTTGGTATTGTTGTTAGAGTGTTCAACCAGCGGTGCTGCTCTAATTGGTGTCACTACTATTACTGCTGCTACTGCAGTTCTGACATTACTACTACTACTACTACTACTACTACTACTACTACTACTACGACAAAGATAGACAAACTGTTATTTATTTAATGTTATTGTTGTTTAGCAGCATGTCAGCCATGACTGAGCAGCCATATGATGAGAGGTATTCCATCCGTGACCACCCCAAACAACTTAGGGATACATAATTCAATATGTTCTTTTCTAAGATTGTTAGGTGTGGTTTGAGGGAGATACAGTTGCTATTTCTAACAGGTCAATTGTCATGTAGAGGCTCCTTCATTAGTTCAATTTTATTTAGTGGTTTTCAGAGAGTCACTCAAGATGGGGCTGCTACTTCTCCGAAGTGGGAGATTACAACTCTGATACAATGGACATGTGGTGAGAATGTCTCGGGAAAGAATCACTGGCCTAGATTTTACAGACAAAACCAGCTGGCCAACCGACAGGAGACACAGGGGTAGACCCTGAGCAATATGGTTGGATAACATCCATAAACTTGGCTGGCTTCACTTGGGGACCCAGTTGGAGATGGTTGCATCTGACAGGGCCTGCTGGAAGGAGTGTTTTCAGGACTCAGTTTTCACAGCACTGATTTTCATTCCAGCCATGCAGCACTCGGCATCAAACCTATCAATTGCAAGTCGGAGATTACCTTCTGTTGAGTTAAATAATTGTTTCTAGTTTTTGGCACAAGGCCAGCAATTACCCAGTGCATTACTGGTACTTTATTTTATCGACCCCGTAAGGATGAAAGGCAAAGTTAACCTCGGCGGGATTTGAACTCAGAGTGGAAAGGGCCGTAACTCTATGCGTCAAAGAATGATGTCCGACTCTACCGATACTGCCAATCCACCGCCCTTGCCCATCCATTAAATAATACCATGTCATCTGCAAATTCCAGCTGACTGATTCTACATTTGCCAGTTGACTGTGGTATCTGCCATATAGTAATGTTTTCAATTCAATGTTGGATAGAGTGTGTGTGGATACCAGCACATGCCATAGGCACCACATGAAGGGGGCACCACGTGAACTAGGAGCAAGTTCTATAAAGTCAAATAAGCCTCATCAGAGAGTGAAAAACAAAACTCCTTCAGATGTATGATCTGTCTGTGATAATCATGGGTGAGAACATTATGGGGGCTGAATCATTGAACCATTTATATAAGTTATTAGGTCTCCATAGGTGAAGGTGTGTGGCTGAGTGGTTAGAGAATTGGATTCACAATCTTGAGGTTATGAGTTCGATTCATGGACCGGGTGATGTGTTATGTCCTTGAGCAAGACACTTTATTTCAATTTGCTTCTTCTACATGGAGTTGCGACCCATAGTAGTATTAGCAACTGGAATGACCGACGAAATCATTGTTTCCTCGGTCCGATTTGACGAAAGTCTATCGATCCCTCTCAAGGCCCACAGGGATAAATTACAGTGCTAGGCAGGGGTGCAATTTCACTGCTTGCCATAGGTGCTATTTTCCTTCATTGTGTCTCTGGTAGCAATAGAACTCCGTGCCCTCAAACAGTACTTCACTGTTAGTCTATTGAGCTTTGTACAGAGTTTATCAATGGAACAGAGTTGAAGTATTTTCTGGCTCTCAAGTGTAAACTTAATCACTGTAATACTGTCTCGGTAATGCTCTATATGGTTATTATGGTTTCACGGGCTAGTGTGTATATATATATACACACACACATAAAGACAGAGAGGGAGATAGGTAAAATTCCGACTTCTTGGCGCCACCGTCGAGATAAGCGTCTTTCTCTCTCTCTATATATATATACATTTTAAAAACATTTTCAGAACAATTTTTTTTAAAGGTTTCCCCTTAAAAAAAAAATTTCCTTCTGCCTTAACCTCGTTCGTCTTATCTTCGATTATTCTAATTTTATTATATATATATATATATATATATATTTCGTTTCTGAATTTGTTTAGTAAGATTCTTTATTTGAAATCGTGTGTTGAAACCGATATTGTTATACTTTGGGAGGGTCATGTTGCCAATAAGAAACACACGCACCAGTTGCTTTCACTTCAATTTATTATATATTTATAAATTTATAAATTTACAAATCTACAAACTTATAAATTTCTGGTTGGTTGGTTGGTTCCACAACCAGATAGTTGTTTATATATAGTCATAGTCCTTTCGTCACACACTCTGTGACCTCTTCAGTGACTGGGGATTCCTTTCTTTGTTTCTGTGCCTTTCCTTTCTTCTGTCCTACGCCATTTTGTTTCTGTGTGTGTGTTGTGTGCTCAGTTTGCGCATGCGCCACATCCGGGTGTCTGTGTGTGTTTGTGTTCATTTATCTATTTATTGTTGGTTGGTTGTTTGTTCTATGTGTGTGTGTGTTTTCATTTTGTCCTTAATTGTAAGTTGTGATGTTGCTGTTCCACTCATATTTTCTATTTAATTTTGGTTGTAATTCTTTTATGCTTACTGCCTCTGTAATTTGCCTAAACATTGCATCTTTTCTGTGTGTGGATTCTATTTTTATTTCTATATTCTCTAATTTACCCCTGTGTTCTATCTTAGCATGTTGGTAGAGCACAGATGATTCTTTATTATCTTGAAGGTCTCGCCAGTGTTCATTTATTCGTTCCCCTATACTATGAGCTGTCTCACCTATGTACACTATATTTTTGTTTCTACATTGTCCTTCAGTACATCTTATGCTATACACTACATTTCTAGTTTTACAGTTAATATGGGGGCTTATTTTACAGGTTATACATTTCTTATCTATACATGAGGGTCTTTGGAACGGGTATGTCTTGCTAATAAGTGTTTTTACGGAGGTACCTGGTCTTTCTACTATCTTAATATTGAGTTTATGTTTATTTAGGGCCCTTCTAAATTTGTAGGCTAGTTCGCCTCTAGGGGTTGTATTGATGAACATTACACTCTGGTATTTATTGCTATCATACCATGAGTTTATTCTATTGGCCTTGTTCCTAGTTCTTTCTATTCTATTCCAAAATTTGCTCCTATACAAGGGGCAGGTCCCATTTGTGTCATTAATTACCATTATTTACCATTTTTTCAAAATGAAAACACACACACACATAGAACAAACAACCAACCAACAATAAATAAATAAACAAATAGATAAATGAACACAAACACACACAGACACCCGGATGTGGCGCATGCGCAAACTGAGCACACAACACACACACAGAAACAAAATGGCGTAGGACAGAAGAAAGGAAAGGCACAGAAACAAAGAAAGGAATCCCCAGTCACTGAAGAGGTCACAGAGTGTGTGACGAAAGGACTATGACTATATATAAGCAACTATCTGGTTGTGGAACCAACCAACCAACCAGAAATTTATAAGTTTGTAGATTTGTAAATTTATAAATTTATAAATATATAATAAATTGAAGTGAAAGCAACTGGTGCGTGTGTTTCTTATTGGCAACATGACCCTCCCAAAGTATAACAATATATATATATATATATATATATATATATATATATATATATATATATATATATATATATATATATATATATATATATATATTTATAAGTCGTTTGGAAGCCTCGACAATGCAAATGGGTAAATCTCCGGGTAACAGGGTCCGGTGGAGGAGAGAGAGATATGTAAGTGGGTGTACGTTGAGATGCGTGGTGTGTATAAGATGTGTGAGATGTGTAGAATGAAGGGAAGAGTGAAAGGGTAAAAATAATAATAACACAGGAGAGAGAGTTACCTTGGGAGAGATTTAATAGTCCCTATATATTTCGGATTCACATGCATCAACTGGGGGTTTTTTCCGGGGTGGGGGAAAAGGTTGTCTGTCGGACAATTCGGAACGCGTCTTTCGCTGTTTGTTGATTTGAATATCTGAGGTATTCGGTCGAGCGCGCGTGCGCGTGAAATGGGGTCGGTCGTACAGAAGTCAACGGCCGAATGAGGGAGTGGGATGGCGCTAGCTGTCAGTCCATTCTCTGCCTGCTTGTTAAATGTTACTGTGTGTGTGTGTGCGTGTGTTGTTGTCTCGCTTGAGTGTGTGTGTGTGTGTGCGTGTGTAGTTACCTTGTTCATCTGTATTGGCAGTGTAGTATGTTCGTATGGCGGAATGCTACTGTGTGTGTGTGCGTGTGTGTGTGTAGTTGTCTCGTTTGCGTGTGTGTGTGTGTGCGTGTGTTGTGTGTTGTTGCATCGCTTGTTAACTTAGACCAGCCATTTCATTTCGCTTCTCTCTAATCGGTTGTTTATTTGCGGTTGTAGTCGTTTGATAAGAAGCCCTTCCTTAATACGTAACGTGCCGACGTTTCTTTCAGTCGCTAGAATTGTGACAATGGGCCTTCCGTCTTTGTTTCCGCATTTGTCTATGTGTTTCCGGAAAGACGAGGCCCTGGTTTTAATGTGTTCCTTGATCCGGATGTGCAAAGGTCGAATTGTGCTACCTATGTAGTATTGGTTGCACCTGTCACATTCTATCTTATACACGACGTATGTGCGTAGGCAACAGTTAGCATGGCGTATCGGGCAGTCTCTGAGGGAGCATGCGTCAGTAGACTTTTCGGTTTTCCTGGAGAGGCATCTTCGCAGGGAGGGGCCCTAGTGGGCCAGGTGGATGTCGACGCCCTCCCTCCGTATAGCCTTGCGGATAGCGTTGGTGGTTTTCTCGCCCAGGTGTGGTATTTTAAGGAAGCACTTGCCTTGGGTGCTTCTCTGTCTCTTGCGTCTGGTGTCTCCTATTCTGTCTGTGATCGAGATAGGGTACCCGTTCGTCTCCAGCACCTCGAGGAATCGCTTGGTATGAGTGACACCACTCGCGGGATCGCTGCATCTGTCTTTGATTCGCGCGATCTCGTTCGTGATGTATCCTCTTTTGGCACTGTTAGGGTAGGCGGACTTGTAGTGAACGAATAGGTCCCTGCAGGCTGCCTTTCTGTAGAAGTTGCACTGGATCCCTCCTTGTTCCGTGATGTTGATTCGGAAGTCGAGGAGGGCAAGTGACTCGTCTTCGTTGGGGTGTTCAACACTGAAGTCAATGTTCTCGTCCGTGTTGTTGAACGTCTCATAGATTCTGTTCGCCGTGTATTTATATTTAGGGGAAAATACGTACTTCAAGGTGGGAAAGTTTTTTTCCCTTTACATTTTCGCCTGATATGGGGACTATTTCTCGAAAAAAAAACAAACAAACTGTTACGAGAGTCTCCAAGATTTTTGATAATAATTTCCTTCTGTTTGGGTCATGATAACATTTGTACAAGAACAGCAACTCAACGACTTTTTCCTTTGTTTTACATTGGTTGTATATGTTGAAAAGCTTGTCTGGCATTGAATCAACGTGTAACACTAATAACTAACTATTAGACTAATTGACATACTCATTATAACAATCAGCAACACATAGTCAGCAAAACATTTTAACCAATTTAACATGGCTGCCAATTTTAAAGCAGACGATTGAGTGAAAATTCTAATCTTATCAAAGATAAAACCAAAATAAGAATGGTGTAGAGTTTTATGTTTTATAAATAAACCGCAGACGGGTTTTCTCTTCTAAATTCCCATTGTTGTATATACATATATATACAGACCTTAATTTTATTATATACTTTTTATTATATTTCCTGTAGCATGAAGAAACCGAAACAATTATCGGCTGACATCGGTACGATAAATTACTTTTAAATAAACGTTTTGCTGTTATTCTATGAGAAAATCCCATTAGCATTTTCTACTTTTTTTCTTATTTTCCTAATATATATATATATATATATATATATATATATATATATAGTTTACACTAGATCGTTTTTGAATAAGAAAACGGATAAGGGTAGGTGAAGAAGTTATTACAGCTCAAAATGTAAGATGTATTACAGTAAACTATTCAGAAGGCTGCATACAATTCTATTTGTATAGAATACTTATTTTAGACGTTTAAGTAAACTGATAGACCAAATATTACATTGAAAAGAAGACCAAGACTGTTATATTATATTATATTTAACTAACACATGTTTCTTCCACATCTTAAGCAGATATATAATCAATCATTAGTTAATTTATTATATGATCAAAAGATTGGATTCATCAGAATTAATAAAAAGAATACAAGAAACATTTTACCTCTTCGAATCATTTAACATATATAGCCTCACAATCACCCGAGGCAATGCTGCGAGTGTGCTGGCTTGCCTCAAAAATCATTAGAGAAGTTGCCCGGTACTCCTCGGGACGTTTCTGTCTTTTGCTCAAGTGTTGGTTCGGTTGTTCACTCTTTCCTTTACATTTTCTTTAATATTGCAATATTAAAGGAATATATCCTTCTGTCAGAATCGCGAGCAATTTATGATGTTATTTAAGCATTTATAATGTTATTTATGTATATATTTAAAACATATTTGTTAAGTTATTCTACTGTAAATTTATTTATATGCTTTGTATAATAAAAGTTTATTTAATAAAACTATATTCTGAAAGGGGATTACATTTTACAGTGGACACCCATCTTACCAAAGTTGTATGCAAATTGTGTTACTGGTACTTTATTCTATCGACCCCGTAAGGTTGAAAGGCAATTATTCACTAAATAATAATTTCTACATTGGACACAAGGCCAGTAATTTTATGTAAGGGGAAAGTCGATTAAGTCCACCCAGTTTGTTACTGGCACTTTATTTTATCGACCTCCTAAACTTGAAATTCACTCAATAATAACAGCTATCATAATTCAGAACACTCTGATTCTTTTATATATTTATTTATTCATTTATTTATTTATACAATATTAATTATATAAAAAGGCCTTAATTATTCAGTGATGTGATTCTTAATTTCTTCAATAAAAGTTGGGTCGTTGTTTTTTTGTGTGTTTTTGTCCTTATTATACATATTGTTACGTATCTTTACATTAAAATTCCGCCGGAGTTTGCTTTGTCGTTCATCCTTACGGGAGGGGGGGGGGGGGGTTGATAAAATGCTGTACCAGTAACACACTGGTATCGATTTAATCGATTAACCCCTTCCTTTAAAATTGTCCGTCTTGTGCCTAAATAAGAATCCATTATTTGATTCATTGTAGAAACTACCAAGAATGGAACAGTAACATATTGTCAAAAACCTTACATGTGTGTGTATGACTAACCCTCTCTGCCGCTGTGTGTATCTGTGTGTGTGTCTCTCCCTCTCCCCCTCTCTCTCTATGTGTGTGTCTCTCTGTGTGTGCGCGCGTGTGTCTGTCTGTCTGTTTCTCTCTCTGTATGTGTGTATCTGTGTGTGTGTGTCTCTGTGTGTGTGTGTCACTGTGTGTGTATGTGTGTCTCTCTCTCTCTGTGTATATATGTGTGTATGTATGTCTCTCTCTCTCTGTATGTGTGTGTCTCTCTGTGTGTGTATATGTGTGTATGTATGTCTCTCTCTCTCTCTCTCTGTATGTGTGTGTCACTGTGTGTGTATGTGTGTGTCACTGTATGTGTGTGTGTAGGAATGGGTCAGTGTGAAGATGTAGCATTAGCTGAAGTCCCCCAATTAACTAAGTCTACTGTAATTAGTTGTATTGTAATTTACTCGAGTTGTTACCAGATTAATTAAATTTTAAAAGATTATCAAATATAAATGCGTAGAAACTACATTGATACCGCCACCTTCCCCTCCTCTAAACCACCATCATCCCCACCACCACCACCACCATCATCCCCACCACCACCATCATCCCCACCACCATCATCCCCACCACCACCACCACCATCATCCCCACCACCACCATCATCCCCACCACCAATACCACCACCACCACCATCATCCCCACCACCAATACCACCACCACCATCATCATCCCCCCCCCCCACCATCATCCCCACCACCACCACCACCATCATCCCTCACCACCAATACCACCACCACCACCATCATCCCCACCACCAATACCACCACCACCATCATCATCCCCACCACCACCACCACCACCATCATCCCCACCACCACCACCACCACCATCATCCCCCACCACCATCATCCCCACCACCAATACCACCACCACCATCATCCCCACCACCAATACCACCACCACCACCATCATCCCCCCCACCATCACCATGTATGTACGTACGTACGTATGTACGTATGTATGTATGTATGTATGTATGTACGAATGTATGTATGGATGTATGTATGCATGTATGTCTATGTATGCGTGTATATACATATATATAATGTATGTATACATATATGTATGTATACATGTATGTATGCATGTATGTGTGTATATATGTATGTATGTATGAAATAAGTAAGTATATATGTATGTACTATGTATGTATGTATGTATGAATGTATGTATATATGTACGTATGTATGTATATACGTACGTACGTATGTATGTATGTATGTATGGAGTAAGTATGTATATGTATGTATGTATATATCTACGTATGTATGTATATATCTACGTATGTATGTATGTATGTATGTATGTATGTATGTATGTATGTATGTATGTATGTATGTATGTATGTACGTATGTATGTATGAAGTATGTATGTATGTATGAAGTATGTATGTATGTATGTATGTATGTATGTATGTATGAATGTATGTATGTATGTATGAAGTATGTATGTATGAAGTATGTATGTATGTATGTATGTATGTATGTATGTATGTATGTATGTATGTATGTATGTATGTATGTATGTATGTATGAAGTATGTATGTATGTATGTATGTATGTATGTATGTATGTATGTATGATGTATGTATGTATGTATGTATGTATGTATGTATGTATGTATATATGTATGTATGTATGTATGTATGTATGTATGTATGTATGTATGTATGTTTGTCTATACACACACACATACACATTAAATTGTTGCCAAAGAAAGTGGTCAGTCCTTGAATATAACCGGACACTATGTAGAATCTCTTTTAATTAACGCTAAACTATTCATGGCTACTTGTTCCGGTTCGGAGAGGTACAATAACAACAGTAACAACAACAACAACAACAACAACAACGTCAACAACAACAGTAACAACAGCGTCAACAACGACAGCACAACGTCAACAGCGTGAAAAACGACAAAGCCAACGTAAAAAAGGACACCAGCAACAGCAAAGTCATCAACAACAGCGTCAACAACGCCAACAACGTGAAAAACGATACCAACAACAACGTCAACAAAAACAGCGTCAAGAACGACAGCACAACGCCAAAACGTGAAAAACGACACCAACAACAACAGCGTCAACAACGACAACACAACGTCAACAACGTGAAAAACGACAAAACCAACGTAAAAAAGGACACCAGCAACAGCAAAGTCACCAACAACAGCGTCAACAACGCCAACAACGTGAAAAACGATACCAACAACAACAGCGTCAAGAACGAGAGCACAACGCCAACAACGTGAAAAACGACACCAACAACAACAGCGTCAAGAACGACATCACAACGCCAACAACGTGAAAAACGACACCAGCAACAACAACGTCAACAACAACAGCATCAAGAACGACAGCACAACGCCAACAACGTGAAAAACGACACCAGCAACAGCGACGTCAACAACGACGTCAGAAAACGTCAACAACGACGTCAGAAAACGTCAACAACGTCGACAACGACTAAAGTAACGTCAACAACGTCGACAACGACGGCGGCGCCAACAACGTGAAAAACGGGAAAAAAACCACAACGACGTCAACAACGGCAGCTCCAAAAAATACAACCACGGCGGCATTGACGACGAAGATAACGCGAACAACAGCATCGTTGACAAGAACACGAACAACAAAAACAACAACTATTTTAAAGATAACACCAAGGAAAGGAGATAGCCCCATGGAGAAAGATAACACCATGGAGAAGGACTGCACCATGGAGAAAGACTACACCATGGGGAGGGAAAACGCCATGGAGAAAGACTACACCATGGGGAGGGAAAACGCCATGGATAAGGACTGCACCATGGGGAGGGAAAACGCCATGGAGAAAGACTGCACCATGGGGAGGGAAAACACCATGGGGAGGGAAAACGCCATGGAGAAGGACTGCACCATGGGGAGGGAAAACGCCATGGAGAAAGACTGCACCATGGGGAGGGAAAACACCATGGGGAGGGAAAACGCCATGGAGAAGGACTGCACCATGGGGAGGGAAAACGCCATGGAGAAGGACTGCACCATGGGGAGGGAAAACGCTATGGAGAAGGACTGCACCATGGGGAGGGAAAACGCCATGGAGAAGGACTGCACCATGGGGAGGGAAAACGCCATGGAGAAGGACTGCACCATGGGGAGGGACTACAGCTTTGAGAAGAACAACACCATGGGGAAATACTACAGTTTGGAGAAGAACAACACCATGGGGAAGGACAACACCATGGGGAAAGACTACAGTTTGGAGAAGAACAGTAATAAAAGGGTCACCTATAATTTATATTACTTTCATGGCCGCGGTCGTGCTGAGATCTGCCGTCTACTATTTGCTGCAGCTGGGGTCCAGTTTATTGATTCTAGAGTTCAATACTCACAATGGAACAATTTCAAAAACAGTTAGTAATATTTTATTCAGCTTTATGATTTCACCTCCTGCACTCGCTCTGTCTCCTGCACCTCCTGTACTTACTGCACCTCCTGTATTTACTGCACCTCCTGTAATTACTGCTCCTACTGCACCTCCTGTACTTACTGCACCATAGTATTTACTGCACCACCTGTAATTACTGCTCCTACTGCACCTCCTATACTTACTGCACCCTCTGTGCATCATGTACCTCGTGCACCTGCTGAGCATCTTGCACCTTCTGAAACTACTGCACCCCCCCCCCCCCCCCCCTTGCTCTTACTGCAACTCCTGCGCTGTCAAATATCTTATCTCATCACATTTTATACCGCAATATCACATGTTATCACATTTTATACCACAATATCGTATCTTATCACATTTTATACCACAATATCGTATCTTATCACATTATATACCACAATATCACATGTTATCACATTTTATATCACATTATCGCATGTTATCACATGTTATCACAGTTTATACCACAATATCACATTTCGTTTTCACATGTTATGCCACAATATCACATTTTATACCACGATACCACATGTTATCACATTTTATACCACAATATCGTATCTTATCACATTTTATATCAAATTATCGCATGTTATCACATGTTATATCATGTTATCACAGTTTATACCACCATATCACATGTTATTATCACATTTTATACCACAATATCACATGTTACATTTTACACCACAATATCACATGTTACATTTTACACCACAATATCACATGTTATTATCACATTTTATACCACGCTATCACATGTCTCATTTTATACCACAATATCACATGTTATTACATTTTATACCACAATATCGTATGTATTCCCATTTCAGAGATGCACCTCTCCACTCTCCCAGTTCTACTGATTGACGGCAAGACAGAGATACCCCA
>OZ024755.1:4503476-4513476 GCA_964016885.1 Eledone cirrhosa
ACAATTACACAGCCAATCCTATTCTGCCCTCATTCCAGTCAGAGCTGGTTAGAGTGATATAATGCTTCCTTTCAGACAACACTCGAGGGAAACATTGCAAACGAGGGTTTCAACTGTTTCTATGAGACCATAAGACCAATAACACCAATAAGACTAACAAAACCAGTAAGACCAATAATAAGCTGACTAATGATATGTAAACACTCTTATGTTAACAGGAGGAACAACGGCGTAGATATGAAATTATGTGTGACCGTATCTTACCTTATTTGGAGAAAACTCTTGCAAATAACAACAGTGGCAACGGTTGGTTCGTTAGTGATAAGGTAAGATTATTATTGTTAATATTATTTTAAAGTACCAGTAATGTACTGGGTAATTGCTGGCCTTGTGCCTAAAGTAGAAACAATTATTTTATTATTTCAGGGGTGGTGGTGGGCGGTGGATTGGCAGTATCGGTAGAGCGTCGGACAACATGCTTTGCAGCAAAGAGTTACGGCCCTTTATGGTCTGAGTTCAAATCCCGCCGAGGTTAACTTTGCCTTTCATCCTTACGGGGTCGATAAAATAAAGTACCAGTAATGCACTGGGGTTGATTTAACCCATCCCCCAATTGCTGGCCTCTTTTATGTCTATTGTGTAAAGTATGCAGTCTGTAGAGGTGGTTTTCTGATTCTTCATATATATATATATATATATTTATATATATATATATATATATATATATATACACCCTCTATATATATATATATATATACACAGGGTGTCCCAAAAAATGTATACACACTCTTCAACAGCATTCTAATAAATATTGCCTGTACAGGTAATCAAAGTGTGTATACATTTATGGGGACACCTTGTATATATATATATATATATATATATATATATATATATATACACACATATATATATATAAAAATGTATGTATATGTATGTGTGTGTGTATGCATGTATATATTTATGTGTGTATGCGTGTATATATTTATGTATATATATGTGTATATGTATGTACGTATATGTATATATATATATATTTATATGTATATATATGTGTATATGTATGTATATATATATTTATATGTATATATGTATGTACGTATGTATGTATATATATATTTATATGTATATATATGTGTATATGTATGTACGTATGTATGTATATGTATATATGTATGTATATATATATTTATATATGTATATATGTATGTATATATATATTTATATATGTATATATGTATGTATATATATATTTATATATGTATGTATATATATATATATCTATATATTTATATATGTATGTATATATATATATATATATATATATATATATATGTATATATATATATATATATGTATGTATATATATATAAAATGACTGAAACCAATAAATGTATATAAAATACAATAGTCCATTCTTATTATGAAGATTAAAGTGTTATTGTATGGTCCATTTATTTAGATCTTAATGTGTGACTTGATGTGTTATTCGGCTCTGGAGAGTCCAATTCAAGAAAAACCTGACTTACTCAAGGAATATCCCAAGTTGCAAGCTTTGAGGAAGAGAGTGGCAGAACACCCGAAAATTGCTCTGTACATTAAGAGTCGACAGAAAACCGAGTTTTAAACAGCCATACTGACGAAAACACATGCATGCATGCATTTATATATATATACATACATACTTACCATTAAATATAATATAAATATACACATAGACGTGCATTGGTCTATAAGAACTTTTGGGCAATGCCCGCTGGTTCCGTGACGGAAAACTGAAGACATGGCAACTGCCCTAAGATTGAAATGAAAATGGAAGGAGACTTAGGAGAAGAGGGAAAATATATCTTTGACTCTCATTAGTCAGTCGTGTGTTAATCAGTGTCACCTTGGCCCTCAGTAGTCTGTTAGTGTCACCTTACCTGGGCAGTAAAATCACACCTCTGGCCCTCAGTAGTCTATTAGTGTCACCTTAGCTAAATAGTAAAATCACATCTCTGGCCCTCTGCCATCAGTTAGTGCCATCTTACCTGGGCAGTGAAAAGATACCTCTGGCACTCTGCCATAAGTTAGTGTCTCCTTAGCCAAGTAGTAAAAATACACCCTGGCCCTCTGCCATCTGTTAATGTCTCCTTACCTGGGCAGTAAAAAAAACACCTCTGGCCCTCTGCCATCTGTTAGTGTCACCTTACCTGGGCAGTAAAAACGCACCCCTGGCCCTCAGCCACCAGTTAGTGTCCCCTTACCCGGGCAGTAAAAACGCACATCTGGCCCTCAACATTCTGCCAGTTACCACCCTGGCCGGTTTTAAACAGCCAGTCCACTTCTGCACACACAAATCTAAAACAAACATACACACACACTGTATGTATATATGTATATATATATATATCACTCCTAAGAAATATGAGGAGAAATAAAAATGAATATTCAAAATATAACGAAATAAAAAATAAAGTACAAGAAATTACTAATTTTTTTTTATTATTATTATCAAATTACAGGCTTGCTTTATATAAAACTTATTCAGTAAACTTTGGAAAAAAATATTTTTTTTGTTTTTCACGCTTTATGATACTAGAGGGTGAGGGTTGCAAGGAGTGGAATCAGAAGTTTTTCAGAACATAGCAAAGAATCTCACTGTTCTGGGTTCAAACTCGGCTCTGGTCAATTTTTATTTTTACTTTTATTTCGTGGTTTCTAAGGAATCAGAAGTTTGATACAAAAACTAAACAACCCAAAACGAAAAAACAAACAAACAAAACTAAATAAAAAGAACTGAAAACAAAAAAAGAAAACCCGTTGCTGAGAAGCAAACATTTTAACTACAGAAACCAGACTTTTGTTCTGATATCTTAATACTAAGGTAAATATTGGTAGAGATACTCTTCTGTGTGTTTAGGGGACTTATTCAGAACTTGTTTGATGTGTGTGGACTTGTTTGACAGGAAAGATGAATGATGTGAGTATTATAGCTTTGGCGTCTCTATACTGAGAATATCGTCTGTTTTAACGTCTCTATACTGAGAGTATCACAGTTTATCGTCTGTATACTGAGAGTATCACAGTTTATCGTCTGTATACTGAGAGTATCACAGTTTATCGTCTGTATACTGAGAGTATCATAGTTGTAACGTCTCTATACTGAAAGTATCACTGTTTATCGTCTGTATGTTGAGAGTATCACAGTTTATCGTCTCTATACTGAGAGTATCGTAGTTTTTCGTGTGTATACTGAGAGTATCACAGTTTATCGTCTGTATATTCAGAGTATCACAGTTTATCGTCAGTATGTTGAGAGTATCGCCTGAATCTCAAGCATTTTTTTTTTCGTAATGGCTACTGGTGGCTACGTATGGCTTAATGGTTAGAATATTAGGCTTGCACACGTGAGGTTGTAAGTTCGATTCTCGGATCGGGTGATGAGTTGTGTCCTTAAGCGAGATTGTCAAGCTATATCGACCATTACCTTTCTCTTGGACAACATAGGTGTCGTGGATGTTTATGTAGGTGTGGTAAGCTGCAGATATTCTAGCCATTAGAAAAAAACAAAACAAAAAAGAAGCAAAATGAATGCTTCACATTGGAAAGTGGGATGACTCTAGAAAGAAGAAGGCTAATGGTAGTTAATAGCGTCTACTGGTATATTTACACCCAAGAAGATAATCAAATACAATACTAGTTGATAATTAAATACAGTAATGGCTAAAGAGAAAAAAAAAAAAAACATCCTGAAAAGAAAAAAGAAAACATCCTAGAAAAAAAGAACATGATCCTGGAAACGGAAGATGCAAACAACAAATATATATATATAATTGATTTGTTTTTCGTATCGATAGTAATTTATCAATATATTGATCTTTACGGTAAATAGGATTATTTTAGCGGTCTAAATCAATGTCTTTTGCTACACCTTAATGATGGATTTTAATGCATTTCTTTATTTCTAGGGACACAAAACTAATGCGACTAATTCTCTTTCATTTTATCACACACACACACACACACACACACACACACACACACACACACACACATATATATATTTAATATAGAGATGGCTTCTACAGGACTAGAACTGTTTCATTCGGAAGAAATCATCCTGATGATTTCTCCCGAATGAAACAGTTCTAGTCCTGTAGAAGCATTTCTATATTAAATATTTATACTCTGCTTTGTATTGAGTACTTTACTTACTGTGGTTACCTCCGTTGAACCCGGGATAAACTTATATATATATATATATATATATATATCGAAAATTGCGTTTCGCTTTTTTTTTGGCCACAACCGAAATACGATCTCGCTGAAATTATATTTGTATAGAAAAACCACAAACCCTCCATCCCAATTCTACTTCTGAAAAGCACAAGAACTGCGAAACCGGCAAAGGAACCAAATAAATATATATTAAAAAAAAAGACTCCAGTTGCATTTTCGACTTCATACTTTTACTCGTGTAGGACACCTTGCTTTTTTTTGATTTTGTAAAAAAACCTCACTTTCTAATATATATATATATATATATATATATATATATATAGTTAAAAATTAGACTGGAACAAAAACAGAGAGGCAGTACAAATAAGAGTTTATTAGGTTCACGCTTTTGAGAGGGGGGGGGTGTATATGTGTATATATATATATATTTGTGAGTCCCGGGTTCAATCGGGGGTAACCACAGTAAGTAAAGCTCTCAATACATTAGTAAATTGTATACAACAAAAAATAATATAGAAATGGCTTCTACGGGACTAGAACTGTTTCATTTCGAAGTGAATGGTCGCAGTGTAGGGTGACTTTAACTAGGAGACTGACCAAAGCTGTGGAGGTCAAGGTGTAGAGTGATGGTAGCAGCAGCAGCAGCAGCAGCAACAGCAGCAGCAGCAGTAGTAGTAGTAGTAGTAGTGGTGGTGGCGAAGAAGAAGAAGGAAGATCACATATTCCATACGTGTGCCAGTCTGTCAGTAGAATTGATTTATTTTGATTCTTGTCTAGAAGTCTACACCTTAGAGAATAATTCACCAAACATAAGCACACGTCTTTGTGACTATAAAGTTAATATTTTTTCATGTTAAACATACATTTTAGTTTATATTACGATTGCACGTTTATGTTTTAACAGAACTTTCTTCGCTCAGACATTTTAACTACACAGCCACTGTCGTTTTGTAAGCTGTTAGAAATACTTTTATAAGACACTTATATACGACACAGATGTTGTTGATAAATATTACAAATGTTCAAATATTTTCTTTAACTAAAATAGGACTATGAAGGAAGACTGGGGGGGGGGGGGGGGTGGAGGCTGGGAGGGTCATAAAGATAAGGGGATGGGGCAATGTAAAAATGCTGGGAACCAGTTGTCTAGAATGTTTATGTGTAATTGTGTTACTGTTGCCATAACTGTGAACAGTACAACAGTACTTTAGTGTTCGGGGTAGTTTCACAGACATATTTTTTTTATAAGGCAGTCTAGACTTAAGTCTGGGGAAAGAAAAGGACCATCACAGAGATATAGGGTCCGTCAATATCATTTCTCTGGGGCACTGTTACAAGATTGTAGTTCCAAAGGGGACTCGGCCGTAAAAATTAGGTTTGTTCTACTGTTAAAAGAAACTACATTTTTTTCAGCCTCTGGCATCTGAAGTTTTTCAGGGAGCTGGGTCGATGACAACGAGGTTTTTGTCCTTGTTGTCATTGTTGGGTCGCCTTAATGAAGTGTTATGTGATGCTAGTGAAGGTGCTTGACTATTCCAGCACCTTAGCCTCGCTGTTTACCGCGCCAATATTTAGAAGGAAACTCTAACATTCCCTATTTTAGCGTCTAATTGAATGTGAATATCTTCTTCCCTGTTTCTGTCTTCTCAATTTGTTTCCTTTTGTAAATCCTTTCTATTATAGAAATTGTGCTTAAATATAAATAGAGAATTAATCATATTCATTATATAAATTGGCAGTATCGGTAGAGGGTCGGACCCCATGCTTTGACGCATAGTGTTACGGCCCTTGCCATTCTGAGTTCAAATCCCTCTGAGGTTAACTTTGCCTTTCATCCTTACGGGGTCGATAAAATAAAGTACCAGTAACGTACTGGGGTAATTGCTTGCCTTGTGCCCAAAGTAGAAGCAATTATTATATTATCAAATGTCGGTGAGATGCTGGAACAGCCAAGACTCCCTCAACAGTGTCACCAAATACTTCAGCATGACGAGCCGTCCTCCAACGAGAACAAAAAACCTCGTTGTTTGTCACCCACTTCTTACGAATGTCACGAATGTCACCAACAAATTACAGTATTTTATACAGTATCGTATTTCATGCAGCAGTAACTCCCACCTTCACCACACCATTGAGAATGTCTATTTCAAGTAACAATAACACTATAGATATTATGTGGTTATATGTGGCGGTTGTATTCTTGGCAGTGGAGACCTCTGGTGTCCTCAGCCCTAGGGCTACCTCCCTACTCATCACCATAGGTACAGAGCTGGCTACCTGTAGTAGTAGAGACTTCTGGCGTCCTCAGCCTTAGGGCTACCGCCCTATTCACCACCATAGGCGCTGAGCTGGCCAGCCGCAGGTCTGAGCCTCGCGAGCTGGAATGGCTTTTCCAACGCGTCTCTCTTGCCGTCCTCCAGGGAAACGCCTTCTGCATTCTGTCCGCCGGGGCTGTGGGGAGGCCACCAATATGGTTGACTGACTTGTCATTTTATCAGTCAGATGTAAGTGGACAGAGAAAGTAATTGTTCACAAACAAGAGAATGATTCTGCTACAGATATTTAAAAACGGAAAATGAAGGGAGAGGCAATGGTTCTAGGGTTACAGAAGAATAGGAGGGAGAAGGGGAAGGGGGAAGGTGATGGGCTCTAGTCCTAGGGCGCGGTGGTGTTGGGGCTGCGCCTCACGGACAAGACCCCAAAAGCATTCCCGCGGACAATGGCCAGCGACAGTCGCTGCCACCGCCACTCCACCTCGTGGGGCTTCTTCCTCAGACGGGCTGCTAACGTTCCGATCTTAAGAAGATGCTCGGCAGTACGGGTTCCAAGTACGCCTGAGGTCCCGACGGCGACCGGTGCGAAGTCCCAGTTATGTCCCAGTTAATACATCTACCTCTGGTCCGAAGTCTATTGTAAGACAATCTTCTCCCTTTGAACATCCCACCCAAATCCTATTGAGGATGGAACAATCCTTGAATAACGCTTCCTATATTTATTTATTTAATCAATTTAAACGTCCGTGTAGAGTTAGTAAGCCATGACAGACGAGTGGAGGTATTTAGTATCACTTACATTTAAGAAACAAAAACAAGATAGACACAGTCTTTAAGAAGACGTTACATTCTTCCATGATTTAAATTATTCAAAGAACTAGCAGTAAACATTCTTAACTCTGATCCAAGAGAGGTAACCTTTTAAGAGGACAAGGGAGATAAATCTCAAAGAAACTGTTTTCAAATTAGAAATAATTCAGTTTTCCTTAATAGTTGTTTCTACTTTGGGCACAAAGCCAGCAATTATCCCAGTGCATAACTGGTACTTTATTTTATCGACCCCGTAAGGATGAAAGGCAAAGTTAACCTCGGCGAGATTTGAAGTTAGACCATAAAGGGCCGTAACTCTTTGCTGCAAAGCATAGCATCAGACTCTCTACCGATACTACCAATCTTCCTTAATGGGTTTTCCTGAATCTGTCATTTACTTGATAACTGATATCAACCCCTGTTGGAGAACTTTCTTCTATCACATCCAGTTCTCATCTTCATCATTTTATTTCACTTATTTAATTTATTGGATTATATAACGTGTGCAAAGAAAAAAAAAAAAAAAAAAAGAAAAAGACAAAGAAAAAGAAAGAGAAAAAATGACAGCGAATGTAAGGGGAAGGGGGAAGGATGTGACAGACCTTACAGTCCAGTCTCATTGGTGTATTTCAGTTGCACTCGGTAGATAAACTAGTAGAAGCATTGGCGTGGAGAATGGCCAGTGATACCCGCTACATCAGCCATTCCACCCACACCGCAGGTCTCCTTCATTAGGGGGGACTCTGTACTAATCTCAATTTTTTCGGATGGAAAACTCTAGAACTCATGACGACGACCGACCCCCCCCCCCCCCGCAAAAATGAAGCGGTCGGTCAAGTCCTACTATTTCGCTATCTTCCTCTTCTCCATGCTGCTCGGATGGCCGTACCCGGGTGGCTGTACACGGGGATGGCGGTACCCGGGTGTGGTGGTACCCGGGGTGTAGCGGTACCCGGGTGTGGTGGTACCCCGGGGTGGTGGTACCCCGGGTGTGGTGGTGCCCGGGGTGTAGCGGTACCCGGGTGTGGTGGTACCCTGGGGTGGTGGTACCCCGGGTGTGGTGGCGCCCGGGGTATAGCGGTACCCGGATGTGGCGGTACCCGATTTCTTCCAAAGAATGAGAAGGGAAAAGGGGGAAAGCGATATAAGAAAAAATCGACCCCAGTAGTTGACTGGTACTATATTTACCAACCTCAAAAGAATGAAAGGTAAAACTGACCTCGGCAGGATTTGAACTCAGAGAGCAGAGAACCAGAACGAATAGCAGGAAATATTCTACCTGATGTTCTTACATAGGAAATCCATCAAAACTACACATCCTGTTGAAAATAACCATCGGCTATGTTAAAGGTCAGACACAGTTTAAAGGTCAGAAAATGTTTAAAAAGGTCATAAGGAAAAAAAACTTCTTTAGAAGGTCAAATGTTTCTAAATTCTTTTATTCGGTCACTTTAACTGAGACACAAATTTTCAGTGTCGGGTGAAAAATACTCTCGATATCGGGTAGATTGGGCGATGGGCAGTCACCCCTGTATATGACACGTTGGTCTTTACATGTCATGAACTTGGCTGTCCACAGCTGTCCACTCCATGGTTGTAAACCGTCTTCAAGCTGGGAACACGATGGGAAGCGTTCACCACATGGTTGACACTGGCTCTCTACCTCACAATGGTTCGATAGATACTCACCTAAAGGAGAACAACAAAAGGTGGAGCGGGTAATGACGTTTATGACTGGTATGTGGTGGTAGTGGTGGTGGTGGTGGTGGTGGTGATGGTGCTGGTGGTGATGGTGGTGGTGGTAGTGATGGTGGTGGTGGTGGTGGTGGTGGTGATGGTGCTGGTGGTGGTGGTGGTGGTGATGGTGCTGGTGGTGATGGTGGTGGTGGTAGTGATGGTGGTGGTGGTGGTGATGGTGCTGGTGGTTGTGGTGGTGGTGGTGGTGGTGGTGGTGGTGATGGTGCTGGTGGTTGTGGTGGTGGTGGTGGTGGTGGTGGTGGTGGTGATGGTGCTGGTGGTGGTGGTAGTGATGGTGCTGGTGGTGAAGAGAGAGCTAGAAAGAGAAAGAGAAAAAGCTAGAGAGAAATAGTGAAAGAGAGAGTTATATGTTAGAGAAGACATTTAGGAAAGCAAGAAAGAGAGTGAGTGAGTGAGTGAGTGAGTGAGTGAGAGATAGAGAGAGAGAGCTAGAGAGAGAGAGAGAGTTATATGTTAGAGAGGACATTTAGGGATGCAGTAAGAGCCTTACATGGTTCCTTTGGTTCATAACGGGAGCCACACTGTACAAATCTATAAGGTTCACACCGTCGGCTGCGACTGTTAAACAACATTGGGTAAGGACATTCACCGGAACGTTGTAAGAGACGGCCCCTGGATGATGACGTCGGTTGACAATCAAAATAATGGGCACAATTGTTGTGGTAAGGATTGGTACCATTCACACCTTCCTCACAGAACATCGCTTCGGCTGTTTGTTTTCTACTGCCTGGAATATATAAAGACATCATTCACACTGAAAAAGGTGACGTTGTCATTGACAATGTCTTAGACATTTGGGGACGGTAGGGTAGAGAGAAAGGGGCAGATGTGTAGGTAGATATGTCTAGACAGGCAGACAGATAGACAGGCAGATATATAGATATGGATAGACAGACAGACAAATAAACAGACAGATAGACAAATAGACAGACAGACAG
>OZ024755.1:4523476-4529003 GCA_964016885.1 Eledone cirrhosa
AAAAAAAAAAAAAGGTTGCAAGGGAGTGGCAAAAATATATACTCTAAATCCTTGTAGCAGAATACACATCTCCAAAAATACGAGGGTGCTATGAAGCTTAAGTGGACAATACCTCAGCTAAAGTAGTCACGACGCTGAAAAAATAGAGGAACTATTTTCTGTTTATTTATTTATTTTTTTAAATATAATTTTGATTATATAATTTATTCTCTTTTGTTTTTATTATTTTTATGTTCTATTCTGAGTGTTTCATAAATATCATTTAACATTTTTCTATTGGAAATTATTAAAATTTTTTTATTATTTTTTTTTTTCACAATGTGGTTCTCCGTTGATTTAAGAAATGTCTTTTACCAAATATATTCATTTTTGAGACATTTTAAATGTGTTGAAATACAGCGGTTCGTTTGTCCACCCATTTCGCTTGCCTTTTGATGTATGTGGTCCAAGATGTGTGTACTACCTGCTTGTGTGTGTGTGTGAGTGAGAGTGTATGTGTATGTATGTGTGTGTTTGTTCCTTTTCTTTTTTATTTGTAACATTACTTATACAATTGTGAATAAAATAGACGCATCTATGTTCAGTTATTTAGATGAGAAAGTTTTCTGGAATTCTGAAACATTCTTTTAAGGTTTATTTATTGAGAATCAGTTGACTTAACACAAACAATACAGAAACTCATTTTGGGTCGTTCAGTTTTCCAAGATTTCCATGATAGTTACAAAGTTAGTTTAGGTATCAGTCGCTCTTTGATAGGTTGAGCGAGTGTTTTTTCTAGCATGTCTCCCTCGCGGTCATCCAGGGCAATGTCTTCTCCATCTTGTCGAGGCCGGGAGCACGAGGCGGACTGACCCTTAAGTTTAATTCATGGTGACAGCATGTGGAATAGATTTATTTCCATAAGCAGGAGTAGGTAAAAATATCAATCAATGTATTGATGTTAAAATATCAATGTCACCTTAACAATCCTCAACAAAAAACACTTTTCACAGACTCTCAGTTTAGATTGTCAAATATTTTCTTTATACTTCAGTATATGGCCACCCTACTGAGTGGCAATATTTTTGGTAGCTCTTCCCTAGTGGTAAGGGTGTTGGACTAACGACGATAACGTCGTGGGTTCGATTTCTGGACTGGGTTTTGTGTTGTGTTGTTTTTTTTTTTTTAGCCAAACTTTCCCACTTGACGTTGCTCCAGTATACTCAGCTGTAAATGTGTACCAGTAATAGCTGGCAGTTTAACCCTGCAATGGATTGGTGTCCTCTCTAGAGAGGAGTTTTGTATTCAGTCGCTTAACACCACAGAAACTGGGATAAGTACCGCCTGGTGAGACTTCGGCTCAAGACAGAATTCAGACTTCCCTAGTAGTAGGCATTCGGTAACAGGCTCTACATTAAGTTCCCTGGTCCGTTGAAACGTTTGCTTTTTTTTGTTGTTGTTGGTGGGGCTTTAAGTGATATCTGAATGACCAGATCAAAAACATTCCAGCTGTGACCACCTAAACTTATTTTCAGACATTGTATCTAGAGTAGATCATTTAAAGAGTCCTTCGTTTTCGAAGATGTAAGGGTGTGACTTCAAATAAATTTAGCTGCAGTTTCTACCAGTTCAAGATACCATGTAGAGGTTCCCCCTTTGGTTCAACGTTGTTTGGGGCATTATATTGTGCCCTTAATGAATTTCTTCGTTCATATTTTACAATTTGTCTCAACAAATATAAAATGTAATATAGTTTCTAAATACGTTCGTCAAATTTCTTTTAAGTGGATTTATTCTTACAAAAGTAGTTTCTTTCTACGATTTATATGATATGATACGAAGCAAACTGCGAATATAATGTATTATAACGCTAAAGGGTTTTGTAAAGCTGTAATATATATATATATATATATATATATATATATATATATATATATATATATATATATAAATATATAAATGAATATACGTAGCGTAGGATGAAAGATTCTATTGCCTTAAGATACATATCGTCACACCACAATTACATTGTTAAGTTGGTTAAGCTATCACAGGTCTTGTCTTACAAGTGTTTATTCGTGTGTGTGTGTATATATATATATATATATATATATTATATATATATATATATATATGTGTGTGTGTGTGTGTTGCTTACCCCACCTACATGCAGACATGAGATACATAAGAAAATATGGGTTTGCATTTCTATATAATAATTTGATTTGGCAAAAATGATGAAGTATAGAAGACGAAATTGGCGTAGATATTTCCTGAACAGTTCCACCCTCCAAGACATAGCAACAATAACAACATCAACAAGATTAATCAGAATTATAATAATAATAATAGTAATTTCTTACTTAAACACCAAAGGCTGCAATTGTATCGACTTATTTACCTGACTGTAATGTATTCTATCAATCCTGGAAGGATGCGAAGTAAAATTAACTTCGGAATAACGAACTAAGGTTATAGAACCGGAAATGTATATTGCAAAGCATTTTGTCCGATATTCAACAGATGTCAGCAGATGTTCAAAAGATGCCAACAGATAGTTCACACAAAAAGTTTCAGCACTTAAACAACTAAATTCATTTTGCGAATATTTTTATATAAATAATTGTTTCTACTTTTGGCACAAGGCCAGGAATTATACCAGTGTATTACTGGTACTTTATTTTATCGACCCCGTAAGGATGAAAGGCAAAGCTAACCTCGGCGGGATTTGAACTCAGACCATAAAGGGACGTAACTCTTTTCTGCAAAGCAGGGTCTCAGACCCCAACCCTAACCATGCAATAAATAATGGTGATTTCTAGCAGAGAGAGAGAGAGTCATACATTGGTAATTTTTAGAAGAGAGAGAGAGAGAGACAATAATAATAATAAGGTGCAAAGCCAGCAATTTTTGAGGGGTGGGGAAAGTCGATTGCATCAAGCCCAGTACTTGACTGCTATTTTATTTTATTGCTCTGCAGAAGAATGCAAAGCAAAGTTGACCCTGCCGGGATTTTAACTCATGACGTAAATGTCACAAACCCCCTTTTCACAATGTTCTAACGATTCTGCCAACCCACTGCTCTGCTCTAGTAGTAATAATGATGATGATGATGATGACCATCTTCATGACAATAATAATAATTATAATAATAATATTAATAATAATAATAATAATAATAACAATAATAATAATAATAAGGATGCTATTTGTCCCTTTTTCCTGTTGAAAGTGAATCGGATTTCCCAGTACAAGATATGCAAACCTTTTACAATACAAGGCCAGTCATCCTTTTACACAAACCCATTCTTTAGGCTACTTTCTCTTCCGCCGCCATAGAAAAGAAGAAGAGTGCAGTAGTTGCTATTGGAAACATCATCCAAATGAACAGGTGGTACAAGATTCTGCCATCTTACCGTACAAGAGAGCTATCTTCTTACTTGTTAAAACCATTTCCCAAGAAAAGAGATTGTCACATCCTTGCCAAATAGTAAAATAAAGGTAAAAAGGCTGGTGATCAGATCAGATGAGGGAAACAACTGTTCCATTGATCTTTCCAATGTTGGTTCTATCAACCAGTTGCAAATCCTAACTAAAAAGGACAGAAATTTCCCTTGAAATGTAAATACTTTGTTAAATGAGGTAGACAAAGATTATAATTATGGTTTAATAATAATAATGATAATTGTTTCTACATTTGGCACAAGGCCAGCAATTATCCCAGTGTATTACTGGTACTTTAAATCACCATCATCCTTGTCGTAGTTGTCGTCATCGTTGTAATTTTTACGTTGACTTTTCCATGCTGGTATGGTTTTGACAGGACCTTTTAGGGCAATGTTTTACTGCCAGATGCCCTTTCTAACACTAACCCTTTTAGTCACATCTTACAAGACAGGGATACGGTGTAACTATTCTAAACTGGGTAGATATGTACATTATATATATATATATATATACATATATATATACATATATATATATATATATATATATATATATATACATATATATATATATATATATATATATATATATATATATATATATACACATATATATATGTTTATATATATATACATATATATATATACACATATACATATATATATACACATATACATATATACATATATATATATATGTTTATATATATATACATATACATATATATATACACATATACATATATATACACATATACATATATATATACACATATATATATATACACACATATATATATATACATATATATATATATATACACATATATACATATATATATATATATATATATATGTATGTATGTATATACATATGTGTGTGTGTATATATATATATATATATATATATATATATATATATATATATGTATGTATGTATATACATATGTGTGTGTGATAGCTATTCACTGCCTTCTACTCCTACAAAAGGCAGCCTCACTATCTAATATCATACAGACTCCTTACATATCAACAAGTTACCATATACAAAAATTGATGTGCATGTGAGCAACCTACCCCCTTTTCCTTAAATATTTCTGAGGAGGGGACATTTGTATATTTTTTTTAGTTTTCATATTTTTTCCAATAATTGAATATAAATATATATATATTTGTTTTTGTTTTTGTTGTTTTTTAAAATTAATTTTGTCATATTACATATTTGAGTGTCTATTGTGAATGAATGACTAAGACAATGGAGAGGTGGACAAGTGGGGTTTGATTTTGGTTGTTTAGGGTTCATACATACTCCAAACTAGCTATCTAGCTCAGGTTGTCTAGGGCTCATACATACATCACTAGCTGCAGTGACTTCTCCATTGATTCCGAACTAGCTATCTAACTCAATAGGTACCATGGAAAGTTCAAAGTTTACTGCAGAACTCAGCTATATCTCTGAAAATATGACAAGCTCTTTGTTAGCTTGTGCTGTTGAGATTTATCTAACTCCCAAAAATCTGGTGTATAGCTTAATAACATGATCGGACTTTCACCTGCCACCTGATCTCCCAAGATCATCTAATTCACCAATACCATCTGATCTCCCAAGACCATCTGATCCACCAATACCATCTGATCTACCGATACCATCTGATCCACCAATACCATCTGATCTACCGATACCACCTGATCCACTGATACCATCTGATCCACCAATACCACCTCATCCACCAATACCACCTCATCCACTATCACTTTATCCACTCTATCAGTTTATCTGTACAATTATTTTGTGTTCATCATGTAAATATTTCTATATCTAATATTAAAATTATTGAGAAACTATAAAATAAAACAATTCTAGACTCACTTTGAAAATGAAAAGAAACAAGATGTCTTGAGCAAGACTTTTTTTTTCATATTTTTTTTCTTCGGAGGTTATATGGAGAACAGTAGGGAATGAGAATAGTTCTATATATTTCCCCACTAACAGACAACATTTTATAAATGGGAGACTACAATATATAAACATACAAAAACACACACATGCATACACATATATCTATGTATATAAAATTAGGGTGTTCACTCCAACATAGCTG